>JAOQGH010000005.1:3314181-3330608 GCA_025769975.1 Gallinago jamesoni
CTCCCCCCCCCCCCCAAAAAAAAACAAACCCAAACCTCCAAAAAAACCCCAAATCCAAACCAAAAAAAAACTTCTCAGTTTGCTCTAAGGAATATTTTAGAGTCTGGATCAAAACGTAGACTCAAACTGAAATTTTTCCAAGGTCTCTTCAGTGGGACTGACCTCTCCCACCAGCACGGGCTTCAGGCACTTGTTAGTGTCTAATTTGGGGACCGAAGGCTTGGATGCTGATTGCCACATGGTATCAAGGACATAAAGAAGAACATCACATGCAGCCCCTATGGCTTTTAACCTGGAGATAACACCCTGCTGAGGCTGCAGCTCTGTCCGTCCCTCACGGACAGACAGACAGACACCTGCAGCACTGATGTCCCTGCTCTCGACTCCTTTCAGTCTGTGACGAGCACTCGGACTACAAGGACGCCAAGCTGCTCTACCGCTTCCGCAAGGATGACGGGACCTTCCCTCTCACCAAGGACGTGAAGGTGTTCGTGAGAGGGCAGAGTCTTTACGAGAAGTACGTGAGTCCTTCCCCTGCAAAACAACCCTCAGCAAAACCCTCAGTCCTTCCCCAGAAAAATAACCACCAACAAGGCTCTGCTGGCTGCGCTTGCTGGTGATGCTCTATGGTGGGAACCATGGCTACAGGTGGTTTTTCTCCTCCTTCTCTGTGCCCTGGGCTGGGAAATGCTGTTTTCTGAGCTCTGTCACAGCCTCAGGACAACCGGCCTCTTCGGGGCTGGGACAGGAGCTGCTACTCTGAACTCATGGATGGTTTCAAGGGCTCCAACCGAAGTGCAGGTTCTGGGATGGGTGCAGGATCCGTCTGCAGTTTGAGCGTTCCTGGGATGGGCATGTCCGGTGGCCATTCCCAACACACCCTCAGCCTCCTTGGGTGAGCTGCTTCTGCCAGCATTATTGTGACTTAAGTGCCACCAGGGGTAAAGGAGTTCAGGGCCCTCATGGACCTGGATTTCTGCACCTTGCTGAACCTATTTGCAAAATCTGTAGTAGGAAAGACAACTTTTCAGGCAGTAAAGAAAACTCCTTCTACCTCCAAGTGTTTAGTTTTCTTTGTGTTGGTCGTTTCCGGTTCTAAATCCAAATCATCTTCTCAGGCCCCTCTAGGAAGGTCATTTTATTAACACCGGGTTTAAGCACAACTCCCCCCTCTGGACCTGTTTCCTTTAGCAGCCTCTTGACACTTTCTCCATCCTCGCGCCCTGGCAAACAGATTCACAAACTGGCGCTGAGGGAGAAGTCCTTCAGGCAGGCGGGTGGTGATTTTGGCTGTCTCGGGGACCCTCTGGCAGACCCGCAATCCCTGGGACGCTGCTTTCGCTCAGCGGTGGTGGCCGTGGGACCGTGGGAGCATCCATCACCTCTCATGGCCGAGCCCACTGCACCCTCTCGTGGAGACGCTGCATTTCGCTCTCCCGTATGCTGCAAACCGATTATGTGTTCCCTGAAACACACTTTCTCCATCAATTCGGACTATCTGCCCTTTGTTGCATGCGCCGGGTCGCTTGCTTGGCTTTCCCCTGCGGTTGCTGGCTGAGGTCGCAGCTGAACTGGTTTTGCTGGAGCTGCTTCCTCCGCTGTGATGAAGACTCACCGAGCTGCCTGACTCCAACTCTGCGTTTCTCCCTCCCTTCCCCGGGGCTCCCAGGCAGCGATGTTTGGGCTGCAGAGCTTTGCCCGCTTCTCTTGGCCTCGCTTTGCCCAACTGTGGCTCCTGCGTGGGACAGCAGGGTGTCACGGGGGACTGTCCCACCTCTGTGCCAGGCTGGTGAGCGTGGAAGAGTCGATTCTGAAGGTGAGAGAGGAGAACTCGGTGAAGTACCAGAGGACTTTCCTGGGCTGTGAGATGATCGACTGGCTGGTTCAGGAGGGAGAAGCGGAGAACCGAAAGGAAGCGGTGGAGCTGGGACGGGCGCTGCTGGAACACGGGATCATTCAGCATGGTGAGCAAAGGTCCAGCTGGAGATGGGGTGGAAAGAAAGAGATGAGCATAGCTGTCAAGGCTGTGCAAGGAACAAATCCCCATTCATGTCGGGCAACAAGTGCTGGTCAAGTGCCCACTTGGAGATGGCAAAGGGGCCTTTCAGTTCTATGTTTGGAGCTGGTGACCTTTGAAATCGGAGCAATCTTCCACCACCCACAAAAGCTTTGAGTTGAAATTTGAGCTATTGCTCTTCAGTTCTTCAAAGCCTCCAGCCTCAGGACTGGGATCCACCCCTGGGTTTTGAGGGTGTAATGTTCAGCCTCGCTTGGCTGGAGATCATAACCCTCTGCCGGAATTAAACTTTTGATTCTAGAAGGCAGGGAGTCCTTCTGAATGTCTTGGGGCAGGTTAGAGGGCTGTGACGCAGTAGTGCACCCCTGGGAGGTGGCATCTCTTGGGGAGGTGGCCCTTCTGTTCCTCTTTCCCCCCAGGTAGCCTTCTCAAACAGTCAGAGACACTGCAGTAGAACAGGGTCATTAAAAGCAATTCCTCTGGGGCCCTCAGTATATTTCCCTCATGTTTTTCACACCCCCTCAGCCTCTCCTCCCTCCCCTGTTCTCTCCTAGTCTCCAACAGGCATCACTTCTTCGACGGTGACATCCTCTACCAATTCTGGATCAACTTTCGCCGGAGGCGTCGTCTCACAGAGTTACTCAATGAAAACTCTTCTCGTGCCCTGTCCGAGAGCCCAGACAGCCCCTTCTGCCTTCGAAAGCTCAACCCGGACCCTGGCAACACCAGCTTTCTCTCTGGTAATAACCGTGGATGTATTTGCGGACGGGTGTGAAAGCAAGGATTCCATTACCAGAGTATCCCAGAGCTGAGGGTGTTGCTCCAACAGAGCGTAAGATGTTCCTCCAGGCATTGTATGAAGTGATCTCTCATCCCACTGGTTTGTGGTGCACGTCATCTTGCAGCTGCAGTCTCTCTATCAGAGCTCCCCATCCCAGGAAAATAACTCAATTTACCATCAACTCAGCTCATGGTCCTTCTTTGAAACTAGTACCATCTTCAGCAAATGCTTACCTTTCAGAGGGGGGTCAGACTGATGGGGAAGTTTGTTGTTTTAAACGAGTCTGTTCCTTACCTGGGTAACCATTATTTCTGCCTCTTTTAGTTCAGACCAACAAGGAGATCAAAATTGTCTCAGCGGTTCGAAGGAGCAGCATCACTTCTCTCGCTGGAAACTCCAACCCCTACTTCAGCCCTGCTCCTACGTTGATGTTCCCTCCTGTGGCCGAGTGCAACCCCAAATCAGGTCTGGGCTTCTGCATTGCCCTCTGGTGGCACAAGACACATCTATTTTCTTCAGCTCAAGCCTCAGCTCCCAACCCCATCACGGTCACCTTGGTGTCTTGCGAGAGGAGAGGGTCAGCCTCACCTCTGAGCCCTGATTTGAGAAGTTGTGCAAGAGTTTTGAAAACCACTGAGATGGATGCAAAAATTTCTGTGTGCAGTAGCTGTGGCTGGTTCCAACATCTGTTCTCCAGCCCATAGTAATCCCCAAGCTGCCTCGTTATGCGCTCACTGTACAAACCCCTTGATTCTGATAGGACCTGTCACCTTCTTCTCTAGTGTTAAAGAGACCCGTCACCAATGAAGAGCTCCTGTCCCCTGGGGCCCCCTACATCAAGAAAACGCTAACTGTAAGTGACCACAGCAAATGGCATTGCCAACCCAGCTCTGACCACTCTCTGATAGCTTTCCATCTGCTGCCCTGACCCCTGCCTGCTGAAACTTTGACTGGATGTCACATCACCACAGCTCTTTCTTGGTGCCTCTCGGGGGGGTCAGTCTCTGCAGATACTCATGACTGAAAATGGGCACAGCTTCTGCTGTGGTTTGATGTATATTTAAGGGGCAGATCAGGAAGGAGAATGTTTCCTGGGCAGGAAAGCTCCCATTTGGGTTTCATTCTGCTCCTTATAAACTATAGAATCGGTCAAATCTTGTGACAGCTGAGACTTTGATGCACATCCCCCGTCATGCAGTTGTCACTTTTATGCATGGCTTTATGCAGCTTTCAGGTTCCTGCTGCCAGATATGTTGATGTGATCCACCAGCATCTGATGGAGCAGCGCTCAATGGGGAGCATCTCAGGGCCACTCTTGCCTTTCTTATGATGGGCTTTTTTCATGGCCAAAATAAACACACTGCAAAATCTCCAGGATGCTGCAGACAACCTGAGCTTCGGGCTCTTGGTTGGTTAATTGTTTCCAAAGCTGTAGGACCGGTCAAGGCAGGGCTGGTGGGTGCTGGGTGTGAACGTTCCAGGGCAGTTCCTCCCCTGCGGATCCTATCGGGCTTGTTTATTTTTGTGTAAAACTTTTCAGCCCTTTCCTACCCACATTTGAAAGGAGGAATCCCACAGTGGCCAGTTTAGGAAGCGTGAGGGCTGTCTTGTCGTGCTAGCTTCACACAAGTGGGGTTCCGAGGAAACTGTGGATCGGGTTCCCAAATTAACTGTGCTGTAGAAATTGGTGGGAAGGAGGGAGAAAAACCAAGCGGGTGATTAGCGTGGCATGTATGAGGAAATGCCGTTCATTCTCCTCCTGAATGCTCTTGCCCTGCCCTTCAACTCTGCCAGCCTGGCCCTTTCATGGCTCATTTCCTTCTGCTTAGCCATGCAGTTGCTCTTATTTATTTATATGGGTGATGTGCAAAGTCCGTGGGGAATTCCTTTTCTCTTTTAGTCACATCAGATGGCCACAGTATTACAGCAAACTGCCTTGACGGGCTGAGATCAGAGGGGGAAAAATTAAGAGTGGCTACTTCCACCCTGGAAATGCTCTCCTGTGCCAAGGAAAAGGCACCGTGTACGTGCTCTGGAAATGTTCTCCACACGCTCTTGGTGCATGCCTTGCGCTTCAACTTCACGCCACCTGTGCTTCACTCTTCTGTGTTTTCTGGCAGGGAATATTAATCAGAAAGCAGCTTTGTAGAGAGCAATTAACTTGTGGTTTTGTGTCTCGTTCCACAGAATCATAGAATACCAGGTTGGAAGGACCTCAAGGATCATCTGGTCCAACCTTTCTTGGCAAAAGCATAGTCTAGACAAGATGGCCCAGCACCCTGTCCAGCTGAATCTGAAAAGTGTCAAATGTTGGGGAATCCACAACTTCCCTTGGGAGATTATTCCGATGGCTGGTTGTTCTCAAATCTCCCCAGGAGTAACTTGCACCCATCACCCCTTGGCTTTTTCGTGTGACTCCTTGTAAAAAGGGAGTCTCCCTTTTCTTGGTAGCCACCCGTTGTGGCACCATTTGGTGCACAGCCCTTTCTCTCCCATCCTTGACAGATTAGGATCATGACCAGAGCTCTCCATCTCACTAGGAACTGTTGCAGCTTCTCAATCCAGCCCATTGCTAGATTTTTAACCCTTTTTCTTCTGCTTGTAGATTGTGGGGGATGCAGTGGGCTGGGGGTTTGTGGTCCGAGGAGGAAGACCTTGCCACATCCAGGCGGTGGACCCAGGAGGACCCGCTGCTGCTGCAGGGATGAAGGTGATTCTTGCTCGTGGTGTCTGAACAGGAGGCAGGACTTGTCCTGCTTGGTCTTTTCAGGCTGAACACATTCTCCGTGATAATCCCATGTCCCACAGCAGAGATCAGTCCAATGGAGTCAGTGCTGGAGCTCTGGCAGTGCTGTGAGGGATGGGGGAAGGATGTTCTCTACAGGCAAAGTGCCCCAGAGTTAGGCTTGACTGAAAGAAATGTTGGGTTTCACAATTCCCTATAAAAAAACCCAGCAGTGATAATAATTCCTACAATTTGGTATAAGTCACAGAAATATTTGAAATAATGGGATTCTTCAGAGGCAGAGTGTGACTCCTTGTTTGCTTCGGGCAGGATTGGAAGGGGATGGATGAATTTGTTTCATTTACTCAAAGGCCGAGTTAATTTCTCCTTACCTAATCTCATTTGCTACTAAATTGCTGGATGTTAATATTGTGCTTCGTTTCCATCTGTGAAATGAACCACTGCTCATAAATGAGTCTTTTTTTTCTCTGTTAGCTCACAGTTGAAATCCCTTTGGTCCCCCTTTTTTTTTTTTCTTTTTATGATATAGTGATGGCAGCACAATGATTATCGGTGTGGTTTACGGAGCAGTAATGCTTGTGGGTTTTCAGGATTTTGCAGTGGGTTACTTGCATTGCAGCCTCTGGTTCTGGTTGGTCACGGGCAGAAGTTGCCATGAAGACATGGGTTGAAGGTCACCTGCCCTTCCTCTCCTTGCAGGTGTGCCAGTTTGTTTTCTCAGTGAATGGAATATACGTTTTGCACCTGGACTATCAGACCATCAGCAGCCTCATCATGACAGGACCACGGACTCTTGTGATGGAGGTCATGGAAGCCATTGAATGAGTGAAGGCATCTTCTTCCACCGCTCTTTGGAAAGGCAGGAGGCTCCACTAAGCGAGGATGGACTGTGGGGAGGGACCAAGCCAGACCATTCACTGTGAAATGTTAGCCAGGCATTTTAATATATTTTCAAATAAATACACTCTAATGGACAAGTCTCAGATTTTGATGGTTGTTTGAAATATTTGGCTCTTGAGAGGGTCTGAGCTCTCGCAGCTCCTTTTTTAATGGCAGTGGGAGAGTGAGTTCAGCACATCACGAAACCAAGCCTTGCATTGAGCTATTGACCCAGCCAAGCTGCAGGGCAGGTGGTACAAGCTGGTGAGTGGCAATAAGTTTGATACCAAGCGAGTGAGAACGTCTGAGCTCCCTTGGGTTGTCTGTGCCGTCTGCCGAGAACACAATGTGCTTTCCAGATGGCCTGATTAAACCCTGCCATCGGCTCTGTCAAGAAAATAAGGCAATGACTACAGTGATGTACACTTCCGTGTGAAGGAAATCTAAGGCTCCTGCTCCTCTCTTGGCTTTGCCACGCTCACAGCCAGGACTGGCTGCTCTTCCCAGCTGAGTTTCTTGAAGAGAGGTGAGACTTCCATCCTTGTGCTTTTTGTGCCTCCGCACCCCAATAATGCTTAAATTCTTTAACCAACTTCACCTCAGGGTGGAGCCGGGCAGAGGTCCCAAAAGTCATAGGCTGCCACCAGCCTGGGAAAGGAGAGACCCCAAACAGTGTCTGCCCCAAAGGAAATGTATTATTGTCTGAGTTTGACTCTGGGAGGGAACAGAAATGAGTGAAAGCCACTAAAATCCAACCCCTCCCTGGGCCCTGCTGCTCCAAATCCCAGGATTTGCAAACAACGCAAAATATTCATGTGCAAACTACCCTGAAAGTGAACTAAATATAGAATAACAGGTAATGACAAGAAACTGGGGAGGTTTTTTTAGCTTTCTAGTTCACAGAACATCCTGCCTGTGATCAGCCTGCAGTGCTGTGCACACAGCAGGATGATTTCCAACCCTCCTGCTTAGGGCAGGTCCCTCAGTGAAGCTCTTTTGGCCACCAACCAACCAAGTCTTAAGAGAACACAACCTCAAACAACAAAAAAAATAGTCATTTTGATTTGCGTTAAAATTTAAAATGGGAGCTGACTTTCTTGGCAAATCTGGTGTCAGCTGTATGTTAGGTATTGCATTACTGCTGGATGCCTTTTTCTTCTTGGTCCAAAGGGATAAGTGCTCCCCCAGCTCTGGTGCAGAGGCCATAGGACTATTTGGAGCGGAGCGTTCCTGGAACATGGTCCAAGCAAGATGTTTGCATTGATAATCCACTGGGGTCCTTCCAGCCCCTAAGTGAAACCAGACAATCATTTAAGCCATTTGTCAATACACTCACAGTTGTTATTTCTAGTGTTCAGTGCACAAGCAAAGCAGCATCCAGCTGCCTTTTTGCTTTTTTAAATTCTGCCTTGTGTTGCTGCTCAGGGGAATTTTGGGTGTCTGTGGTGGCCCCAAGGTTTAATCCAGTGTTGGGCTTGAACTAAAGTCAAAGCCAAGAGACCACGGCATTTTGTGGGCACCTTGGGAAAGTTAGGACAGAAAGCAATGACCTGAACGTAAGCATTGGAAGAAGCTCCAGGTTGTTCTGACGTAAGCAGAGAATGAATTTTAGCTGTGTCTGAATTCCCCGAAAGTGAGGTGCAGAAGAGCTGTGCTCTTTCCGTTCTCACCTCCTCCTAGTTTTAAAATAAACTGTGGCAAAACTGAGCAACTACTAAAATCCAGTAGGAATTACAGAAGAGGTAATTTGTGGTATTTACACATAGGGCAGTGACAAGTCTCTCTCTGCAGGCTACCAAATGCTCTATGATTTGTCTTAACAAGATCTAAGCTATTCCTTTTGGTGTTATCCTTTGACCTGTATATTGTGATGCTTTTAAATACTAGATTATAAAGCAAAATGGCAATGAGCTACCAAATTTTTCTTTAGAGTGCACAAATACTTTTTTTTAAAAAAAATTATTTTATATCTGACTTGACACTTCCAAAGGTGCCCGTGTTTCCCGTAGAATGGTAATTGCTGGTTTCTAAGAGGGTTGCTCTGTTGCTCTGGGAGACTGATGCTGACAGTCCCCAGAGATGCAGCTGAAAATCTGGTCTCCGTTTGCAATGAGAAATGCCACTGTCAGTCGTCCCATTCCTGGCAATGAGGACAAAACCTGAAGAAGTTCTGGCGTGGAGCTGGGCGGCTCTCCCAGGGCTGGGGACCACATGCCGGTGGAGGTCAGGGCTGCATCCCCCAGCTGGGGAGCCTGCAGCATCGTCGAGCTCCAGTTCGTGATTCAGCCTCTGGCCTTGCAAAAACTTACAGATGTGCTTAATTTCCTTAAACAAACGCAAAGCAACTTGCCTTCAGTGCAAATGCCGGGCTCTCCCAACCCTCTCCCGGGAGGTGAGTGGGGTGGGCTGACTTCATCCCCGGGAGTCTGGCGGTGGGCGGGAGCCAGGACTTGTTGCTGCGCTCTAGGAAATCAGCGTGCTGCTTCCTAGGCGTGTGTTCATATTTAGTTAGCAAAAACACTAAAAGCTGTTTACTGTTTTTTTTGTAGAAGCAGCCTCTTGCTCTCCCCGCAGGCTTTATTTAGCTGGGCTTAGGGTCCAAGCAGCGCTCCGGGCTGCGTGGTGCGAGGGAGGTGTAGGGGGGAGGAATCGGTGTCCCTCTCCCCCTGCTCTCCCTCCCCTTCCTCATCCCTTCTGACGTCTGGGAATCAAAATCCCTCATCACGCCGAGGAGCAGACGAGGAGCCAAGGGCTGCTTCTCCCACGATTTCAGAATGTAGCTGGATTCGTCGCACCTCCCGGCTGCCTCCAGGGAAAGCCGCGCTGCTCCACGGAGGTCTGTGGCTCTTTCCCCTGGGTGGGTCGGTTCCAGGGATGCTGAGGAGGGGCTGGGTTGGGTTGGGGATGGGCAGAGCAGGGAACTTCTGTGGGGTTTTTGCTGTGTGGGAAAGCTGGAGCTGGTGCAGCTCAGCTCGGGGCAGCGCATCCGATGCTACCCGGGGATGGCAGGTCTCAGCCTCCCTCCACGAAGGAGCTTCAAGACTCACATTATTGCAGGTTGGGTCTAAATAATTCCAGGATTGCTTTTAGCAAGCGTTTTGGCGTGATGACTGTAAGAAATGCACTTTGTTTGTTGACTTGGGTTGGTTTTTTTTCCTTCTCTTTTGTGGTTAATCATATAAAACCTGCGGGAAATTGCTGCCCCTCCAGTACTTGGAAGGGTTTATTAACAAGGGCAGTTCCCTGGGTGGGATTTTGCCCCTGGAGGTGGGGTGTGGGTCGGCATCAAACCGATGTTCCTAAGCCTGTCCAGGCTGTGGGGAGCTCCAAAGGCTCAGCTTAGAAACAAAACTTGTGCCTTACTTTTTTCAGACTGGTGCCGGGATAATCGAGACTTTTTGTTTAATGGTGGAACTACAATACAGGAGATTTCCAGGAGAGAACAGAAAGGGTTTGGTGAATGGGATATTTTTTTTTTTTTAAGTCTGTTTTAGGTCCTTTAACTAGCAAAGCAGTTGGGGAGTGTGGGACAGATGTGGACCCTGCAGCTGGCCACCTCAGGCAGGTCGCTGGTCCCTTCTGCAGGGCAGTGAGTAGACCACGAGGTGACACTGCTTCTGCCAGCGCTTGTGTGCAGAGATGGTGATGCCCTTTGGGATGAGGAACTACCCCCAGAGTGTGGCTGTTTAGGGTGGAAATACTTCACAGTGTCCCCAGATCTGCACTTTTAGCTGTACTGATTTAAATACGTGGTGGGGACTTTTTGCATAGATTTGTTTCTTGAATCAAAATAACTACTTTTAAAATTTCCTGAACAAATAAGGGGATCTCCAACTGCTTTAACCTCCAAATCCCCTCTGAGCACACAGCTGGGGCGAGCGGGAAGCGGTGCATCCCCCCTCCACACCCATTTTCCAGGCCCTGGAAATACCACATGCTCCATGTGTTGCTGTCTCCAAATTCCTTCCCTGGGTGAGTAACGGGAGGGAGGCCCCACTGGAGGCTGCCTGTCACTGTTGTCCCCTCTGTCCCGGGGGTTCCAGAGCTCAGCCTGGCTGGGTGGTGGCACCAGCGAGGGCAGAAGTGGATGGGAAGTGACCATGGAGATCCAATGGGGAGCTTGGGGTCCAGCAGGTGATGTGGGGAGAGGGGGCTCCTCCATGTGTTTTCCACCATCTCAAAGAGGTCTTTACAGGTAGGAAAATGAAAGTTGGAGAAGAGGTAAAAGAGCAATGGGTTTGCTCTGAGCGGGGAAGAAGAGATTAATTCCTTGCTCCTTGCTTTAATCTCAGTAACATGAGCTTTAATCTCTGTTTCCCCCTCCCCCAGTAATGTGGGGGCTCACTGGATCCAAACTGGGTTAATATTGAACTCACCCTTACCGACAGGTCAGGGGGAAGCTCCTGGCTGAATTGGACCCTGCAATAACCCTGTTCAGTGCAGGTGGCAGAAGCCCATGTGTCTATTTTGGATCCCATATAACCCTGGTTAACATGAAAAGATCATACACGATCCAGTGCTTTTGCCAGAGTTTGGCATCCCCTTTGCCAGCAGAGCCCTGGGGAAGGGACAAGGAGACGAAGAGCAGCTTGGTGGCGTTGAAAATTGGCACAAATGAACTTGTGATTCGGAGAATTTTTGAAAAACACAGGCTTCTTGCTGCTGTTTGGCACAAGTACCCCTGCAGCCAAGGGCAGGCTTTGCTTTTTTTGAGGTGACAGTCAAATTCCCCAAACCCACCTGTAAATTGTTTGCTGGTTTTTTATAAGCGATGACTTCATTTATTGGCTGGAAAAAAAAAAAAAAAAGCAAAGCAAGTGTTTCCCATGGCTATGGGCTTCAGTTACACTGCAGTTGTTCCATAGAACCTGATCTTCAATCAAAAAAAAAATAAATCACAGACTGAGTACAGGGGTTAACATCTCCCTGTTACATCTCCCTCGCATATTTTTCCATTCATTCTTACAGCAATTTAGAACTGATTTAAACTCCAGGAGATCATAGCTCAGTCACTCATGTGCATATTTATTTTTCCTTGAAATTACTAAAAAGCTGACATATTTGAAGGGAAATAGGCATTTGCCAGGAGCCTCTAAATACCTGTCCATCAAAATGAATAGAAGTGAAATGTCACTGCAGACGGCAGCGGAGGAAACTTGTGTATGGTCTGGTTCTGCCAAAAGCAATAAGGCTGAAACGGGGAGCACAAAAGATGACAGATGCCAATGATGCATTGCAAAAGGCCAACAGCATATGTTTTAAACCTGGTATATTAAGACTGAGACAAGGGGGAGCGATCGTTTCCAGCAGGGTGGTTTTTATACTGGCCTGACGTTTTCTGACCCAAACTGACTAAAACTGAAATCCAGGCCAGCAAAGGTAATGAAGGTGCCCGAGGAGCATGGGCTGTAGGGTGGCTGTCCTTAGCCAGCCAGCTCTGGAGGGGCTGCAGAGGTTACTTCTAAGTCAAACCAACCCTCTGCCATGATTAAGGCTGAAACTGTATCTCTTTTCAGTCTACTTCAGGTGAACAAGTTAAAACAAGACCATCCCAATGACTCTGAAATGTAACTTCTTGGGAACTCCATCACGAAATAAGAAATAAAACTCTAGTTTCTAAACCGTTGATACACACACCCAGCCAGGTCCATGGCATCCCTCCTGCTGGGTAATTGTTTTATCTCAGCAATGGTAGGGTCATTAAATCTGTGATGTGAGGAGCTTGTCTGCCAAGGGCTGCTCCTCTAAATGCTTCTCCCTCTATGATCAGTGCATGTGTTGCAGGGACATGAGAAAGGTGCTGTTTCAACCTCTACTTATTTTTGTCACGATAATCAGAAATATCTACTCGTGTATGATTTAAAGCAGAAGTTGTTCTGGAGTCTATGCCTGCCCAGGGATTTGGCCCGTGTTGCTTATTTTCCTGCTCAAAGCAGAACCCAGCTCATATTATACCATGGTTGGGATTGTCCTGCCAAGAGGGCAGTGCCATCTCCAGGACCAAGAAGGCTGAGGGGGTCACTGCCTGCTCCCCACCAGGTGTATAAATTCCATTTAAACCTGGGCCAACGTATTGAACAGCTGTATTGGAGAGACCAGGAATGTAAAATAAGCCTTAGGAATTCCAGGAAAATTCAATGTGTGCTTCTCCATGCACTCTTTCAGTGCTGTCAGTGATGTACAGGGCTGTAGGTCTCAGCTTGTGGTCCCTTAACTGAGGACTGCAAAAACCTGGGTTTTGATGTGGTGAAATTTAAATTTTACTCCTCCTTCCTGATGTTTGCCTTCTCGTAGGTCCCGATGACCATGCTGATTCACACTTGCTTCTTTTTTGCCTGCCTGCCTGTGGTGAGCCATGTCTGGGGACGAGTGGGCCAAGGTAAGGACCCCCTGCTTGGGGCATTTCCTTATGGTCTGGATGTCACCTGGGTTAGCCCAGCCCTTCCCATTGGCAATGGCACCACACGTGAGGGACATTCCCAATCACACGAAGGATTTCAGGGGGCTGCTCTGCTCTGGTGTCTGTTGGTAAAGCTCCAAACAGCCCGTCCCCACACATGGAGAGCAGCGGGAGATGAGGGGGCCTGTTTGGGGGGAGCATCTCCATCCCTCCCCACCCTGTCCTCCTCACTGGCAGCGGTTCAGCGTGCCACTCCCTCCCACCAGGGCTGCTTTCCAGCCCATACAAGCAATGAAGGGTGCTCCTGGGATCTGCAAATGGATCTTGAGAAATAGGAAGAAAAAGGCTGTTGCTTCTGTTATTCTCTGCATCTGTCCTGAGCTCTGAAGCTATTGCTTTAGACGTACCATGGTGATGAGTGGTGCAACATCTGGATAAGAAAGCATATGAGGTGCATTTCTCCTGTAACATATAGTGCTCCTATAGTGCCATAAATGACCCGAAAATATCTATATCACCTCACCATAACCTTTCTGATGTTGAAGATCCACCTTTATATTATGTTTGAACCTTCTGTGGAAGTGGTCAGCACAAAGGTTTCTAGAGAGGTGATGATGCTTCAGAGTCTCCAGGCTGTGTGTCTTCCAGATCAGCCTCTACAGATAATTCTGGGTTTAGATCTCAGCCAGAGAGCAAGGTTACAGCATCAAATGGTGCACATCCAACGCAGGGCAGGGAAACAGTGGAGCTTTCATGGCACTGGGGTTCATTTGCATCCAGCACATAATGGTGCTTTAGAGGATGCTGTCCTTTGGTCTGTCTGAGGACATTCTTGCCTTTTTAGCTTCTGGGCTCCTAGAGTGATGGCCGAGGAGCTGGATATCTCCGTGTTTAATCCAAAGAAGACAGCTCCATGTTTAATCTGACGATGAATTCCCTCATTGTTCCATGATCTTTTACCATTTCTCTTAGGCGTGATTCTGGGATTTTATTTTGCCCCTTGCTCCTCTTCCCCATGTTTTCTTTCTTCCCCTTCAGATTTGCCAAGGGTGAGATGTGAATCTGAGCTTTGTTTCCCCAAAAATAGTGATTCGATGGTCGGGCAGCCTGCAGGAAGTCTCCGCGAGGAAAGGTTAAGGCACAGATGTTGGGCTGAGACAAGCAAGTCCTCACTTCCCACTCTCCCTCCTTTCCTGGGCTGTGACTTGGTGGCAAAGATGTCAGGAGATGTCTGAGCACCATGCAAGACCTGATTAGGGACTTGAGGAGTCCTGGGCAAGATAGTTTGCCAGCACTGAGTAGACATGCTAGGTCATCCTAGGCTTTGTTTTTTATGAGTAATGGTAAAAGGAAAGAGATTGGTAACAGCAAATGAGGGTGTGTGTTTAAGTCCAGATGCTTATATTGTGCAGGCAAAGGACATGCTCACTCATTGCTAATTAGGGCAGCCGCCTGGAAAGGCAGCTGTAGGTACAGTATCAGGAAGGAGGGGAGATAAATCTGCTGACTTGCCATCCTATAGCCACTCAAGTGAAAAAGTTTCATATGGTGATATTTCTATGACAGAACAGATATGTTTTGCCAAGGAATCAGTGATTCAAAGAGCGACACGCGAGTCCAGACATCTAGCTGGGGCTTAAAAGATATCTGTGAAATCCAGAGATGATAGGGGGATGTGTTTGTTCTTCTTTTTAATTCCTTGTCTGATATTATTTTTTTTCCTCAGGATTTGTCATTTAGTTTGTTGCTCCCTGCAGCAAACTGATACAAGCTGGTGCCCATGAGTTATGGTCCTGCCAGGAACTGTTATTTACACTTTATCAGGTTTTCTTTCCTTTTTTCTTCTGCCTTTCTTTTTTCTTTTTTATTTTTCTTTTTTTTTCTTTTTTCTTTTTTTCTTTTTTCTTTTTTTCTTTTTTCTTTTTTTTTCTCTTAACCCAGCTGGCTGTTGGAGCTGCCTCTGAAACAATCTTTCTGCAGAAATATGGGATCCTTCACCTGGGATATTTCTCAGCAGCCCGAGCCTATTGAAGAGCCTCACTGAGCCCTTTTATCTCTTTCCTGCCCTACCATTTCAGATGTTTGCACCAAACACACTTGCTGAAACAAAACGTCCTGCATGAAAGCTCCTGGGAGAGTCCTCCAAGATGCGAGGGGTGCAGAGAAAGCCCTTACCTCTGTGTCAGGGTGTTTTCCCTGTTTGCAGCAGTATGTATTGAGTTCTCATGGTGAGCACCTGAGAACTCCTCTTTGCACAGGGTGGAGGGTACAGGTTTGCAGTGACTCGTGGTAGGTTTCCTTGCAGAGGTGCAGGAGTTGCTCCAGGGGATGCTGAGGACTTGATGGGATGACAAGGGTTCCCTCTGCACTGTAACTATTCCCTTGTCCATAGAGGAGATGACACGGGGTGTTTTGGTGGTGCATGTGTGGAGGGAGGAACTGCATCCATAACAGCATGGACATGTCTCCTCCCCAGGGTCGGGCCGTCTGAAACTCACTGTCCTTTCAGAAGACAGGCTCCAAATGAAATGGAAAGAGACCGAAGGGAACATCAATGGCTACAAGGTTCGGGTAAAGCCCATGGCAGGTATGTGTTAATGTGAGGGATGTCAGACCCAGCAGAGCTTTGTGTATGAGTGAGGGACTGAGCTCCACCTTATGACCAGTGACAACAGGACTTCAGTAAAAGCATTATATACACCTTGAGGCAGTAGAGGTAAGGCAGAGGGAATTATCCATTGCTTATTCTGGTTTCAAGTGTTGATTACCAAGATCAACTGTATGGACAAGAAGTTTTTCTGACCACCATGAGAGCAGTCCACAGTGCCACGTCAGTGCAGGCACAGCCTCACTCATTCACAAGAGGGAGATGAAATGCACCCTTCTTCATCTTAGAGGAAAATCTTAACCAGAAAGTGTTGCTACTTGTCACTGTGTGAGAAAAAAGATGAGAAAAGGCCCATTGTCTGGTTCTTCTGTGGGAGCTCCCAGCTCTCCCCGCACTTGCAGGGACATGGGATGGGGGTCCTTCATGCTCTGTGTGTGTGTAGCTCAGCCCCTTGGCTCCCTGTCCTGGCTGAGCTCCAGCTCTCCCTGACTTTGGACGCTGAACCTGGTGGTGTTGGAAGGACATGATGTCCTTGAGTGGGGAGCAACAGTTGGAGGCAGCCTTGGTCTTGGCTGGCATTTGGTTTTAGGTCACTGCTTCTTTCCCAGTGAGCCGGAGAAGGGATCTGCCAGGCAGGAGTGTGTGCGGCAGAGCTCTTGTGATCATCCGCCCGCTCTGAGCTCAGCTCCCACCTGTTTCCCAGCTGGAGCAGGAGGTTTCTCATTCCTTCTCTTCTCTGCTCCTCCCCAGGCCTCCGCTCGGTGGAGAGCGCAGAGCGATGAGCATCCCGGGAATGCAGGGAATCCCCACCAGCACTCCCAGTACATGCCTGAGGCTTTCCCTCTGCGTAGGCTGGGGAGCTCCGTCTCCAGCCCTAGGCATGAGCCACGGGGATGACGGGGTCAGAAATGCATCCGTCTCCATAATTTAAAGCTTGTGGACCTTTCCTGATCACAGGGGTTTAGGGATGTAATTTGCCTCTCTCCCTTTGGTTTG
>JAOQGH010000005.1:3330708-3359744 GCA_025769975.1 Gallinago jamesoni
GGGACCATGGCTTTGCAGAGCTGACTTCCTCCATCTGCTCACTGCTGTGCCAGTGCAGGAATGTCCCAGTTCCTGGCTGGTCAGAGCATCACAGCCCCAGGACAGGTCCCACAGCCTCAGCACATGGCTGGAAGGATCTGGAGGCAGTGCTGGCTCCAGAAATGAGCTCTCTCCCTGCAGAGAGCAGCTGCCCTTGGAGAAAAGATGGGGTTTGCAGAGACAGCACAGTGAGACTGGCTGGGATAAGTAAGATGAGTCCCAAGTGCCACTGGTGACCTCTGGAGACACCGAGCCACTTCCTCATCTGTCACGTATGACCATCAATTGGCTGGATATTTTCATAATCTGTATTTACTAGAAGTTTCCCAGTCTTTACCCTCTAAAGACTCTCTTTTCACTGACCATCTCCTTGAGAAGTTGGTGAAAGTTGCACTAATGCCGGATGGCAACTGTTTTTCCATTTTGGGAATGTATCAGGGATTTTAAAAAAAAGCAACAACTAAACATTCTCAACTCTGGATTGGGAAAAAGAGTGAAAAACAGACACCCACAAAATTAAAAAAAAAAAGAAATTAGTTGACCGAGGTCCCTAGGCAGACATTCCCTGCATTTCAGCAGTGTTATTGCTACTGTCAGCTTAAATTTAAGCTCTAACAGCCTCTGAACTGTGGTTTCATCCCACCTCAGGGGATTCAGAGCAAGAAGTCATGCTGAAAACCAAGACTGCCAAAGCCACGGTGGGCGGGCTGAGCCCTACCAAGGAATACACTCTGCAGGTCTACGTGCTCAATGGCTCCCAGGAAGCCCTCTTTGCCAGGAGGAAATTTGTGAGTAAGTAGAGGGCGCTGCATTTTACTGTTCAGAGAACTCCTGACGGTCTTGGAGATGTGGCCCCTAAGAGCTCATCCTCCAGACCTCATCCCCACAGAAGATTCTGTGACAATCACAGAGACTGTTACTATTTAGGTTGGAAAGTTAGAAAGGGGAATGCTGAAGACACAAGAGATGGAGGATGGACTGTGTGTGACTCACAGACCTGTGTAGATTAACTCTCCCTGTCTTCCTACAGTAGAAGAGCTAAAAAATGCATCCCAGACTAGAAACAACCGAAGAAACTCAGGAGCTGCATCAGGAAAGAATCTCACCTCTTTGGGGAGCTCAGCAGCTGAGAACACTGGGGTGGTAGACGCCACCCCACCACCCCTGAATGCCGTCCTGACACAGCCAGGTGGGTGCAAAGCTGTCCCTAAAAACACTTCCACCCTCCATCTGCAACCCCTGCTCCATCAGGGACATTCTTTCAGTAAGACATGCCTCCCAGTCTCAAGTCTTGTATCTCTGAACTACAAGAACATAGTCAGCAACCTAAAAATATTTGCCCCTCATGCCAGGCAAACTGTCCAGCCTGACAAAGCTCTGCCATGTGTTCCAAGGGCTGACAGGTATTCAAATTAAACAAGATACAGTCAAATCCTTCAACTGAGAAGAGATCCCTTTGAGAACAAGCTGCTCCCAAAGCACTGGGGGTAATGATGCCTGATGTCCCAGACTGCTGATGGTCTACAAGGTATGACCTCTCCCCATGGCTGATGACTGCATATAAATGCATGGATTCTTGTGTGTCTAACAAGAAGGTTTGGATGGGTTCAAAAAGACATTTATATATGTTGGTGGAAGAGAGATTCATCAGGGCCATTATACAAAAAGACTTGACACTAAGGTAGGATGTTTTTGAGTCGCAGACTGAAGATGTCTGGAGAGTACACTGGGTATCAGGCGCCGTGGGATGTTTTCCCTGGTCTATATTTTATAAACATTTACTATTTTTTATCATCAAAGATAATGGGAAGGACAAACTTTTGATGTGATCCATTACTGGTGTTATTATTATTAACTCATGAGCCCACTTGCAGCCGTCAGAGAGGCATGAACGAAGACGGTATCCTCTATCTACCTATTTGCAAAAGGTTGTAGGACTTTTATCCTTTCAGAGACCCCTACACCTCCGTCAATTGTGGCTGAAACAAGCAGGTTACACGGGGATAACACAGTGAGGGACAATGGGTTTTTTTCTCTTTGGAGCACAGTGAAGGACAGAGCTGAAAAGAAAAGGCAGAAGGGGATTCAGCCAAAGGGCCCAGGAGAAAGCACAAGAAACCAGCCCAGTGTGGAGGCCAGCATGACAGAAGCAACACCAACATCCACAAGATCATCCCCGCGCACTCCTGCAAACCCAGAACGAGAGTCTCTAGGAAAAGAAAAACCCACAAAGGATTCATCGAGGCGAGGTGAGAGTGGTGTCAAACATCTCTTGCTCCTTCTTCCCCGCTCTTTTCCTTAAAGCTTGTTGAATACAAGCCTTCCATCCCACTCCCTGCCACCAAGATTTTCAAACACTGCTGACAGTGCTTTTAATTGCTAGGTCATGCTTTGGGGAACACACCAGGAATCACTGGGGAAGTTTGGAGTTCTGGAGAACATCTTAGATTTTAAGGCAAACTGGAGCTAGGCCAAAAAATCCTTTAATTTTTTTTTGCTTGATTTGTTGTTTTACCACTGTTCTCCCTCTCCATGTTGCCACCTCCTCCTGTTTCTGGCAGATGTATGTAAGAGTTTATATTCTTCAACAGTCCCCCAGCCATGGACCTTTCCAAGCTTTCAGAAGGGGAGGAGTGTAGTGGTGATGTTCGTTACCCAACCTGCTCCACCTCTTGGACTTGTTCTTCATGTTTCACAGATAACTGATCCATGATGTTCCTTCACATTTGTCAGTTGAGAGTATGGCAGGGCAGATGGCTCACAGCACAGTTGAAATGGTGGGAATGGGATTGTCCAGAGCATCCTCATTTGGTCCCTCGAGACTGGTAGGAATCCATGGCTGTGAAAAGAGATGGAAGAGTAACCACTTTGGAACCCGCTGAATCTTGATGGGTTCGTCTATTCCCGCCCTCCCCCCCCCCCAAAGACAGAAAATCCCCCGTCTGAAAAACATTCAAGGAAGATGTATTTGATCAGCAATATGCCCTATTTTATCCTTTGTTAAGCTACGGGCCTGGAGTGGGGAGAAAGGCAGGGCTCGAGTATCTGTGATGCCAGCAGGTTTTTACAGGGAGATTGGATTTAATATAAAGCCACAAAATAATTATAGCCCACGGGAGATCTTGTGATGGAATGGAATTAAGCAATCACCTGCAATTCTTGGAGACTTAGGCTAAATAAAAGGGAAGTACTGGGCTGGGACTGAGATGTAATGGAGGTGACAGCTTGCTGAGAGCAGTGCTTGGGTGAGGCACACACTTCCTGACAGATTTAACCCGTTCTTTACAGAAATGCAGTTGCACACCACTCAATTTCTTGGTAATGAGGCGGGTTACCTGTAACCACGTGGTTTTCCCAAGCTGCTGGGGTGCATCAGGCTGGCAGATGGTCCGGTCCACCATCCAGACAAGGCCTTTACACTCTGCATTTTCTTTTTATCTTAAAACCAAAGCAGTCTTTCCTCCTTTAAAATTGCTTCTCTCAATATCACACCTTATACCCTCCAGGTTCCCAGTTTCAGTGCGACACATCTGCAATGACCGATATCATCCTGCTTGTGGATGGATCTTGGAGCATCGGGCGCAACAGTTTCAAGCTCATTAAGGAGTTTCTCAGCAATTTGATTTCCCCATTCAGTATTGGCCAAGACAAGATAAGAGTAGGTAGGACACTTTCCCGTTTCCTGACCTTGGGAAGTCTGTGTTCGAAGGGGCCTTGGTCTTTGTTCTGTGGTTAAGTGCTCTTCTGAGGAGCTTTTATTCCTTTTCCTACCATCTGGTAGCAAGCTCTGGCCTCTAGTGGCTGTAAGAAATAGTTGCACAGTGAAGAGAAGAGATGTCTGCTGGGCGGCATCAGGTCGGGCATTGATGCTCAGACACATTTGGGGTTTGCTGCCTACCTCTGAGGAGGTGCTCAGCCTCCACAGCACCACAGGGACAGAGGTGGTGGCAATGCTGTATCGGTGCTGCTCTGAGTTCAGCTCAAAACTGTGTTACTTCCAGTTCTGAGAGTTGCTCTCCCCGGTATGACACAGAGAAGAGGAGCTAGAAACCAAATCTGTTCACCTCCAGACCCATTCATCATATTGGGTCATCCTCCCTTGGCAAGGCTGATGCTACCTCCCCAAAATAGATTGCCTCTTGCAGCTTTACCTTGGCTTGCATGATGCTGATAGCTCTTGTCTTCCCCAGGGCTGTCCCAGTACAGCAGCGATCCCCGCACAGAGTGGGATCTCAGTGCTTACTCTACGAGGGACCAGGTGCTGGAAGCCGTGAGGAATTTGCGGTACAAAGGCGGCAACACCTTTACAGGTAACTCCATCTTGCAGGTCTCTGCTAAATGGTCTGTGCAGCTGCAGTGGGGGAAGCTGTTCTGACCTCCACGAGGGTAGAGAAAAGAGTAAAGGTGGTGGGGGGGGGGGTTGCCTGCAAGGTTGTAGCACACCATCCATCTCTGGTCCTCCCCAGGTCTGGCACTGACCCACGTCCTGGAGCAGAATTTGAAACCAGAGGCTGGTGCCCGGCTGGAGGCTGAGAAGCTGGTAATCCTGTTGACTGATGGAAAATCCCAGGATGACGCCAACGTGGCTGCTCAGACTTTGAAAAACCTGGGCATAGAGATATTTGCCATTGGTAAGCTCACAGCCCTCAATAAGCTGTAGGAAAAAATCAATCTACTTCTGATCTTCTTCAAATCGAAGGTTATGCTCCCTCAAATTTGATGGGGGCATCCTGCTGCTTTAAAACTAAGGTAACGGGTAAAACCTCATTACATTGTGGCTAAGATGAAAATTAACTCACTTATTCAGTGCAGGCAGTGTCTTCAAAGGGGATTTTGTTTGTTTAGACAAAACATTCGCATGAGATATTTCACACCTCCCATGCACAGGACCTTTGCGAGCCTCAGAGACCTGTGACACGATAACAATATTCTCATCTGTGGAATTAGGTGAGAGAACATCGTATTGGGGAGGGCAGGAGACCTCCATTATAATTACTGCCTCTCACAACTTTCCATTTCTCTGAATAATAACATTACCTGCTCTTTGCAACCCAGCAGTAATAATGAGACATAAAGTGGCCTTGAGCAGCTCTGTCCTTGATGACTAAACAAGTTGGCTAGACTAATACATGGGCAATAAAGTTACAGAGAAAACCCACCTAAAATTGCAATCTCCAGAACTTTAAGTGCTAATTTATGTTGGGAAGGCAGAAGCAAGGGTTTATTGCATAGGGTTATGTAGCAAAGTGTCTGGCACTGTGACATCTTTCATGGACTGGGTGGAGATGCTGGGCCTCAGATGTGTATGTAGCACAACACACAGCTGTGTACCTGAAATCACTTGGAGATCTGTTCCTGGCTGGTATTTGCCTTTCCTTTCTGGTTAGATCATGTCGTTTAGTCGTTAGAGATCAGGACGTGAGTATTAATCTCAATAGCACCTTAGTGGTGCTTGCCAGAGGAAGGAGGCTAACAAAAGTGTTAAGGTCATGGTCTTGGATCTGAGAAATCATGTGGATTCCCCATCCAGCGATGGCACTACTTGGGCACTGCTAGGATGACCTTCAGCCTGGCACTGGGAAGAGAAATAACAATATGCTGTGGGGCTTGGTCTGCAGAGGATTAATGAGGATGCAGAGCAGGATAGGGAAGGAGGATGCTCAGTGCCAGTGAAATTCTGCTAAAGAAATGATCTGCTTTTTGCTCATCCCTGACACTCTTGAAATGCAATGTGATGTTCTGATGAACAACCGACTCTCTGTGGGGAGTGCTGGCACCTCATAAATATAAAATTGTTGTTGATTCATTCACTCATTCCCTCATTTATGCCAACTGCCTCTTAGGGTGAAAAATATCTGCCTTCCTGGTAGCAAAGCCTGCAAGCGATGAGGAGGCAGGAAAACAGAAGAAGGATTCACTAGACTGTCTCCAGGCCACAAAAGACCTTCTGAGCCCACTGAATTGAAAACCCTTCCCAGGCTGGACTGAGGCTGTTGCTGCAGGAGCATTCTCAGATGCCACCATCTGACTGGCATGACTGGGAGGCTCTGCTTGGAGAGCAGGATGACGGTGGACCCATCTTGCCCCCGAGCAAAGAACACAGAAGCATGAGGCAGGATCTGCTCCTCTCTGGGGTGTTTTCTCAGTCTCGATCTCTGCTCTGGTTGCAGGGGTGAAGAACGCGGACGAGGCAGAGCTGAAGCAGGTGGCCTCGGAGCCGCTGGAGCTCACAGTGTACAACGTGCTGGATTTCCCACTGCTGAGCTCTCTGGTTGGCAAGCTCACCCGGGTCCTGTGCACCAGGATCAAAGAGAAGAGCAACAAGGAAAATGCAGGTGAAGTGAAACCTCCTCAGAGAGGGGCCGAGCTTCCTCCTGCTCGTCATCCACCTTCCTTGCCTTTAGGATTGACCCTTTCTCATACCTTTCCCTCCATGAAATCCACCACCCTGTCAGCAACACCTAATTCTTCTCCTCTAGTGCTGATCTCCTTGCTCAACCTTGTGGTTGTTGTCTTCTACAAGACCTTCTGGATGCATTTTTTCCACTCTCACTCCACTCTAGAATCCCTCCTGTCTCTAACAAGTCACGGAGAGACACTACCTGTAGATGTTTCCATTCTGATGCTCTTACTTTAGTTATCTGCTTTTGGTCTGTGAGCCAATACAGGCAACGGCCGTTCCTACCAGGGGTTTGGATAACTCTTGATGGATATAATCACCTAATGACAATAAGTATCATTGTAGGGAAGAGGGGACTTCTTTTCCTCTTCCATCATCATGTGGTGTGAAAAAAAGCATATTATTTTTTTTATTTTCTGATTTCTTTTCTTATTTTTTTTCCAACCAAGAGGATGGTGAAAAAGCAAAACAGTTAATTTGAGAATATAGTAGGGAGAGAAAATGTGGAGGTAGGAAGAAAAGATAACAAAACATATAAACATTCCCCCCTCTTCACTTTAAATGATGGATCTCCAAGGCATTTTCAAGTTAAAAACAAACCGACTTTATTTCCTTTGCTGGAGAGCAGCTTGTATAATGAACAAGACAGTGAAGAACCACTCCAGGTGTTAGCTTAGACCCTCAGGAGAGAAATTTAATGTACATATTTCCATGTCTCTTTGCTCTAATATTGGCCATGGGACAGTAGGAAAGTCTAAATTTCAAGCATGCTTTTATTTTAATTCTCTGGAGATTCATAGAAATAAATTGATTAATCCTTATTATTTTGTACTTGTTCGGTATAATTAGATGTTTTTCAAAGGTGCATGTTAAAGAAAGATGGGCTGCTCAGAAAAGAAACCAAACTAACTGCTGCTTGTTCATTTTTAACAAATTTTGATGACTGAGGAAAGCTGCGTCATCTTCTGGATACATGTGAAAACGCAGAATTGTGTTGAAAAAATATTCCCAGCATCCAGCAAAATACACAGCCTCTTCTCTGTGGAGTATTTATGTTCTCCGTGTGCCCAGTTTTAAAATATTTATTTCAGAGCAGTTTGGAACAGTTTCTATACTCTATAGGGAAGGAGACTATAACTTGATTTGAAAAATGTCACTTGTATTTATGAGCTGGAAAGTATGTTTGGCAGGAGAAGTCTGAATATAAGAAAGTAACTGTTTTTAATTCCTAGGCAGCACTGTGAAAGATATCCCTGTGAACACGGGTCCCCAGCTGAGCCCGACTGACCTTAAAATATCAGCGGTGACCTCTAAGAGCATGCACTTGACCTGGAGTCCTCCTCTGAGGCCACCAAAGAAATACCGGATTGTGTATTATCCTTCTAAGGGTGGTATCCCCAAAGAGGTGAGAGACCTTTCTCTGGACATCTGAGACTGCAGTATCTTCCAGATGGTGGCTGGGAATTTAAGCAGACCTGAGTAGACAAACAAATGAATGTAGAGCTACAGTTCTTGTGGGACATCAGCTAAAGCCAGAGATTAAATTAAATACACAATTAGTGTAAATGTGATCAGCTGATAGGATGACAAGACAGAAGAGGAAATGGGATGAATATCACCTTGCTGGAAATGCTGCAAGCTATGCCGATGCCAATTTTTCTCTTATGCAGTGTTATCCCCTCCCTAAAGCATCTGTTTTGACTCGGAGGAGACACAGGTACACAGAGCTGCCCAAGGATGCTCATCTGGGATGAATATGACTTCGAAAAGAAAATCTGAATTGTTGATGAGCTTCCATTGATTTCAGCGAGAGCACAATTAGCCTTGTGCTTGGTGTTTGCACAGATCCCAGCCTTAGAGGACAGGAATGCTTACTGCCTTTTACCTCTGTTTAAGGGAGATGCTAGCTGCACAAAATTCAGAGGGTAAATGGACTTTCTGGTCACTGATATGCCACAACAAAGCTATGCTTGCTAGGGAAGGCCAGTCCAGCCATTCCGTTGCTAAAGAGTGTCTAGCACCTCCCTGTCTTGACAGCCTTCCTTTGTGCTTTCAGGTGGTTTTAGATGGAGCAGTCTCCTCTTTGCAGCTCTCCAATCTGACCTCGCACACGGAGTACCTGGTGTCGGTCTTTCCTATTTATGACACAGTTGTTGGGGACGGGCTGAGAGGCGTCACCTCCACATGTAGGTCGTGAGTAGACAGAATTTTGCTGATGCACGGTTATGATAAGTGAACAAAGGTCTCTCTTTGTGACCATCTCAGATCAGAGCCTGGCATTGTATTTGCCCCCGCTCCCTCAAGTTCAGTCTGTCTACAGCTATCTATCTCTGACCAGACAAGACCCTGAGCAACCTGAGCTCATTTGGCCCTGACTTGAGCAGAAGGTTGTATCAGAGACCTTCAAAGGTCCCTTTCCACCTCCGTCATTCTGCAAAGGAGACCAATGTGTTGAGCTTGCCCTGACACAGCAGTAAGACACCATGCTGGAAATACCTTGCAACCCCTTGCCACATTTTTATCACAGAATCACAGAATCACCTAGGTTGGAGGGGACCTTTTAAGATCATCGAGTCCAACCAATGAAAAAAACCAAAAAAAAATTACCAAAAAAACCCCCACAAAAAACCACAAACTAACAAACCCCCCCAAAAAAACACACAAACCCCACACCACACCCAAAACAACACCAACCCAACACTAATCCATATCCCTGAGCACCATGTCAACTCGTCTCTTGAATACCTCCGGGGATGGTGCCTCAACCACCTCCCTGGGCAGCCCATTCCAATGCCTGACAACCCTTTCAGTAAAGAAATATTTCCTAATATCCAACCTGAACCTCCCCTGGTGCAACTTGAAGCCATTACTCCTTGTCCTGTCCCTGGGCTCCAAATGAATTATGCCTATTCTCTGTGGAGCGACAGCTCCACTGCGTTAGATGTGGGGTAGATGTTCCACCAGCTTGCAGCAGCCATTGCAAAGCCAGGTGTTTGAGCTGCTGCAGACCTCATACACTGAAGATATTTTTCTGCCTTGTTTTCCCCTTCAGTGCCTTTGTCTTCCCCTCGCTCCCTGCGTGTCTCCGAGCTGAGCCACAACAGCATGAGGCTGAGCTGGAAGGCAGCCCAGGGAGCCACACAGTACCTGGTGCTCTGCTCCGCAGCCCCTGATGGGGCAGAGGACTATACAATGGAGGTAGAGTTCGTGAGAATAATGATAATATCATTTTTTTCTCAGTCTGGGATGAGTTTAGCTCTAGCTCTAACCTTTGTAAATCAGTATCATGTGTTTAAAAAAAAAAAAAAAAAAGATGTGTCAGCATTATTGCCAGCAACATCTTTCAGGGAAGATTTTTTTTTTAATGATGTATCTCAGAGTGATTTGTAACTGTGAGAGTTTCATGTGGGAAATTAAGGCATAGGGAGAGAACTGTCTGCCTCATGGGGCCCTGCAAACCCAGGCTCTGAAATCACATCTTTGCAGCCCCCAGGGTAACTGCTGTATCCTTGAGGCTGTACATAAATGTCTTCTCTGTGTTTATCTTAAAATGTTAATTGAAAATTTGTTAGGGCTGAACTCTAAAAATAGGCATACAACACTGCATAATAATAAAACAGTGCTCAATGAATGGAAGCCTTGTAAGAAGCTTTTGTCATGTGTGCATTTTAATGAGTTATCTGGAATACCTGTGGAAAGAGAATATGAATTAAAAAAATAATTAAAAAAAAAAGGGGAAACATGTGTTGCCTCTGACTCAGATTCCTGCCCTTGAATGCACAGAAGTAGGAGCCAATGCAGGATGATTTTCCAAACAGAGAAATTAATTCTTGTACTCTGCTTTCAGGGCACGATTGTGGGGTCGTTTTTTTTAAGTAAGATTCAGAGCATTTGAGAGACCAATATTTAAAATTTTATTTTAGCACATCAGGGCATTTCTGCAGTTACCTGACCTACTCTCTGTAAGAGTGCAGTGCTCTAAGGCTACGCCATGCTGCAAAACCAGCATTAAAATGTTCCCAGCCTTTTATGAAACCATGCTGCGTTGTGTGCAGACTCCTGTGAGTCTCCAGGGTGCATTTCTGCAGCGAAGAGATAGCGGGAGGAGAGCTGTGGCCATGTTGTGTCAGCGGCAGATGGCAGCAGCCCGGTTGCCATGGGCCTGCTGGCAGCAGGCTGTGCTTCTGCAAGAGCTTTCCATGTGGCTGATGGAAGCAGGATTACATCTCTCAGGTGCCCCCTGATCCAACCCAAAACAACAGCATCATCATCTCTGTATGAGGGTTTTACACCTCTGTAGACCAGGGAAGGAGAAGGTGATGTGTGACACTCAATGTACTTGGTGTCCCTTGGGAACAGAAGCAGAGCACTGACCACTGTAGACCACCTACCCAAGTGGTGAAGTCCCAAAGTGGAGAAGTCCTCTCATTGTGACCAAAGAGATCCTGACCTGTGTCTCTCTAAGGTCTTGCTCTGTTGAGGGCACTGGTGGACACCTCAGAACTTGAAGGGTACCCCCAAAACATCTCTCTGTTGACAGGTGAAGGTGGCCCAGCCTGAGATCCTGCTGGATGGGCTGTCGCCCAGCACAGAGTACTCTGTTGCGGTCTACGCGATGTATGGGGAAGATGCGAGTGATCCCACCAGCATCCAGGAAACCACCTGTAAGTGCTGCTGCTGCTGCTTACTGAGTTGTTACTGAATACTTAAGGCCGGAGAGACGTGTTAAATGAGGTGCTTCCCATATAGTGCACGTGGCTTGTAAACACGCTGCCTCTTCCCTGCCTCATCTTAAGTGAATATTGGTCCCTGAGGGGATCTCTAATCATACGGTGAGCTGTGAAAAAGGAGTGATTTTCCCCTAGTAAGAGAAATCCTGAAAGAGCTTTTCCCTGAGGTCTTTGTTGTTTGGGGAGAAAAAGGGAATTATCTGGCTGTTTCTTCACATAAAGCCCAGGTAGCCTTTCCTGATGTCCCAGAGACATGTACAGTAGTGACATAAAGTTAATATTTTCTCGCATGGCAAATGAGTTTCTTAGTTCAAGGTGGGGTTATTTATGACCAGCAGGAGGCAACTGGTCTCATTGTCACTGTGTGGCCTGTGGAACCTCAGAGAGCTGTCACTGACTGTTCTTGCAGTGGCCTTGAGTCCTCCCAGATACCTCAGCTTCTCCGAGCTGAGCCACGCGTCTGTCCGAGTCAGCTGGGAGGCTGCATCTCCGGCCGTGAAAGCTCACCGCGTCGCCTATGTCTCTAGCAGAGGGAGCAACGCCGGGGAGGTGAGACCTCAGGGGGTTGGGGGAAGGAAAAGAAACTTGGGAGGTCAGATACTGCCCTGTTCTCCTTCAGTTGTATGGTTCAGAGGCGGCTTGTGGGCACTTTGGATGCTGTTGCCAGCCCCGAGGTACCCCCTCTCCCCATGCTCCTCTCCCAATACTCGTACAACTCCTCCACTGCAGGTAGAGGTTCCTGGCACTGCAACATCCACTGTCCTGAGACCTTTGTCCTCCCTCACCCAGTACTTCATCAGTGTCCGATCTATGTATGATGAAGGGGACTCCTTTCCAATTACCGGCAATGTTACTACCTGTAAGTAGGGGAAGGAAATGCTTTTGGTTCCAGTAACCGGTGACGGAACTGGCTTGTGTGTGTCTGAACCGGGATGTTTTGAAGACCAGCCCCAGTAGCTTGTGTCCAAAAGCCTCGCACAAACCCCAGATGACTGTTGTTCTTTGTGTGTGTAGTACACCCAACTGTGTTGTGTTTGAAATGAGATGGAAGAATTAAAGAAAAGAAGCAAATGAAGAAAAAGCACGATGTATCGCTAACCTCTGTGTCCTTGAGACCCCTCCTAGCCTTCTACCCATTACAATACCAGTGCGATACGTGTCCTCTCCACAAATGAGATAATCCTCCTTAATTAGGGTTCTATAAACAATTTTTCCCTCTCTGTCCTGATGGCTGTTGTCATATGGATCTGAAGGAGGGGAAGACAGGTCGGTCTCAGACATCTGCCTGGTTGATGTTTTGCTCCCCGACCATCTGCTCCCCACCTTGGCTCTGACAAGGCGTTGTCAGTGCCTGGGCTTCAGCTGGTTTTCCTTCTGCATCCCTCAGTGAAGGTCCCCCCGCCACGGGCACTGAAGGTTACCGAGCTCTCCGGGAACAGCCTCCGACTGCAGTGGGAAGCTGTTGCTGCCTCTGACGTGGTTGTCTACCAGATCAAATGGAGCACAGTCAGTGGAGAGAAGCCTCAGGAGGTAGGGACCCATGCACAGCTCTGAGGAGGCTGGCTTGGCTTTGTGCCTGTTTGAAGGGTCTGAACTCACCTGCAAGAGTGGCACAGGGAGGTGTAAAACTATTCAGGTTAATGCACTCAAGAAATTTAACAAGCTTAAGGAGCCTGTGGAATAAGACAGGGTCTGTCCTGAGTCTGGCTCTGTTGGATTGAGACATCATCTTGAGTGCTGGAAGCGGGAGGGATGGTGGGATGGCACGGTCAGAGTCTTGCAGGCTCTGGGAAGACTGCAGAAGTGTTCTGGAAAATCTCAAGGATGACATTCAATAGGGACAAGAAGAAAGTATTAAGCTTAGGCAGGAATAATTAACTACAGGTATACAGGATGTAGAACAAACAGCTAAGAGGCAATTCAGTAGAAAAAGATCTGGGGTTGCAGAGACTCACCAGCCCCCAATGTCAAGTTGTTGTGGAAAAGACAAAGATAATACTTAAGTATTTATAGCTAGAGGTGTCACCTCTGAGACAGGTGGAGCAACTTTTGCTTTCCTAAGTGCTACTAAGCACTAACTACTTGTTGGGATACTGTTTTTCAAGAAGGATGAGGTCCAACTGAGGAGCACACAGAGGAGAATGACCGGAGACAGAGCTAGTGCAGGAGGGGCAGGGATGGAGCAGGTGACCTCTTCCATCTCAAGCCCCTGTTTTCAATATGAGTGCAAACAGCCGCTGAAGTGAGTTAAATACTGAAGTCTCTCATATAATGCTTCATATTTGGGCTGGAAAAGGGGTGTACTAAGGCATCTGTCCCCAGCACATCTAAAAGCTGGAAATGGAGCAAAAGGGTTTCATGCTCAGGGCAAGTTGGCTGCCTTGTGTAGAGAATCACATTGCGATACTGAAGTTGTGGCTAAATACAGCTGGGCAGCAGCACTTGGGCATCTATTCTGCATTAATCAGGGCTGGAAATTCGCCTTTGCTTAGATGTCTGCAACCCCCAACGGCAGACTTTGTCCCTAAAGCCCAGAGCTAACTCATTTGTGCCTACGGGCAGTCTGTGAGACAGACACTTTGATGGCATGAGTTAGCTTGGGGATGCCTGGGAACTTGGCTGACTCATTTCTTCCCCTGCTGCAGCTCTCCATTGCTGGAAATGTGGCAACTGCTGTCCTGCCAGGCTTGCAGAAGAATACCGACTATAAAATATCCATCTGGGCCTATTACAAAGATGGTGCTCGAAGCGACACGGTTTCTGTCCAGCACAGGACCAGTAAGTGATCGATGCTCGGTGCCCACAGCCTGGGGATAATAAAGAGGGCACGGGATGCCTCAGAACCCATCCATCAAAGACCAGCAGCTCAGATCTGGTGATCTGCTCTAAAACCCCAAACCTGAATGTCTGAATGTGGCCAAAGATGTTTACTTTTCCATCTTAAAGTGTTCTGAATTTGTCCTGAGAAAAATAGGCTGGGGAAACACGGGCAGGCGGATGCCCTCACAATGTGTTTCATTCCCCCCCCCCGCCCCGCTTCTGTAGAGCGTATTGGTGCAAATCAATCAGCTTTCTTTTGGGTGTTGAGCTGAACATGCTGCCTAATGAGAGGTTCCTGTTGGTAAAACGTGGTCTGTTAAGGAGGGTGAGGATTTTGTCGGCTGTGTCACTGCCGAGCTGTGCTCCATCTGAGGGCACTTAGAAAAATAAGAGAAAATCCTGCCGGCGGCCTCTGCCTGGAAGCATTATCTATACCTCGCTTTGTACAGGCAGGATGTGAGGTTAAAAAGTGGCACTCCCAGAGGTCCTCTTAATTAATATTGCTTGTGTAAAGGTTTTTTTGGCAGAGAATGGAATACAATTCATTCAGCTGCAGCAGTCCTCCATCTCTCAGCCTCCTTTGCAGAATAAACTCATTTAGGCTGCTGTTGAGCTGATGAAGCTCAGAGTAAATGACAATCTTGGAATAAGAAGCTCAGGTTTTATTAATAAGGATTAATAATAACATTTGTTTATAGAAAGGTACCTAGAAGCTGCAAACTGACAAGCAAAAAAATAATAAATGAAAGCATCCTATAGGTATACAATGATAAAGGAGACATTAGAGCTTTTTAGAGGCTTCAGAAAATGAATGGCTACTTTTTAAGCCATAAATTACAAAATGCCAGAGGAGATCCCTCAGCTCACTGCAAATGGCTTGTGGTGGTCCCTTCTAGGCACATTAGAACAAGCTGGTCCTTGCTGGTGTGTGCACCCTGGTGGGATGTGGAAGGCTATTTGACTTCTGCTTGTCAGCTGCTGTCCTTGTGCAGGAAAAAGGATGCCTTGGGGATGTCAGACCTTGCAGTGCTGCGTGAAAAAAGGACAGCACTCCAAGAAAGTGCTCTGGCAGCCAGACCTCTCAGGAGTCTCAGGGTCTGGGTGCTGGGGGTCAGTTTGTATGAGGAGTCAGGACGGTGCCACGCTCTTCTCAGGGACAATATTTGCATGTGCAATCAATGTCCTTGATGGTGATTCTTTCTTTTTAATTGTTAAAGTAAGAGGTTGCCACAGGGGAGAAGTGGCACAGGAGAAGGGGTGGATGGTGATTTCCAGGAGGTGGGGCTGATCTTGGCCGCTTCAGAGGAAACTTGTGGGTCCCAGCAAATTGAATAATGATTTAATGATTGGGTGGTGGATGTATGGGGAAATGTGGCATTAGGCAGGACTCTGGGAAATTCTGGGATATGGTGAAACTTCAAAGCTTTAGTGTTTCAAGCAAAAGATGCCATATCGTACTGTGCAATTACGAGTGGACAGGATGTTCAACAGGGTCAATCTACATGTCAGAGCTGATGAATGGCAATTTATTCAGCTAAAGCATGGCAATCTCTTATGTTATCTGGAAAAACCCCAAACCCTTGTTTTGTTTTTTTTTATGAGACCTCTCTACCCTAACTTTCATCATAAAATGAAATTCTGGGGGCTGAAACATCAACAAAAACTGCCTAGTTCTCCTCAGGAGGGCAGACTTTGGGTTGCAACCTGGTGAAGCAGTGATCAGGCTGTACTGAAGAAAAACAAAAAGATGCACTAGAGGTGGTTGAGAAACCACTCTTCCTTTCATCATTGCTTTTCTTTTTTCCTCTCTTGACAGCACCCCCTTGTATAGGAATAGGTCAAGTCATGAAGTTTCTCTTAAAAATTTCTCGGTAGAATTTGCAAGAAACACTGAAGTTTAAGGGCAGTGACTGAAGTCAAACTCAGCAGGAAGCTCTGGTAACACAAGCTTGTCTCCCTGTCCTTCATCCTCCCCAGAATACTTTCTTCTTTGAAGGTTAAGGGGAAAAATGCCAGGTCAGAGCAATACTGTTTGCACACTGGTTTTGTGAAATGGAACCACATTCCTCCCCTGGGGGTGAGGTCAGAACACCAAGTTAATTTTATTCAGGACCCCTAATCTCTCTCCCCCCACCTGAAACACCCATTTCTAGGCCAAGGGACCCTTCAGAGACCAGTCCCTCACAGACAATAGGTCATCAGAAACATCATCCTCTTTGATAAAAAACAAACACATTCGTCACTGGGATGTGTCATTTGGTAGGCTTGGGGTTTTTCTTCTTGGCAGGCAGAAAATTTCTCTCAAAGCTATGGTTTGATATTTATCCTCAAAATGTTTCTAAATTCGACTTAAAATGGCTAAATAGCTTTAGGTGGAAAAGGAACAAAAGTTGGAGAGAGTGATATGGTACAAATCCCTTCTTACCTTCTTATCTAACTCAGCACCTAGTGTTTAACTTGTAATGGTGTAATTAAATATTCAGAGAGAGAGAGCAAGCTGGGCAAGGATGGTGAGCAATACCAGCTTAGCTCAGATCCTACCCAGGAGTTTAAAGTCAAGCTGCGTGGTGTCCCAGGCTCAGTGGAGCAATGGTTACACATTAAGCCACCACATCCCAGCTGCGTTTCTGAATCTCAGCTGTTTTCTAACATGAGCTTTTCTGTTTTCTGTCTGGACGAATGGACCAGACCGCGACAGGACAGTCCACATAGTCTGTTAGTCCATCAGAACAAGAATCACAGAGGTGAGGCCAAGAAAGAAGTCCTTCAGCTTAGGCAAGATGAGAGAAAAATTAGTAAATATGGACTCAGGAAGATCTTCTTCATGAATTTGGCAGTGATCCTCCCCATCGTCCCTATCTGCTCAGAAAGTGTCACTTGGAAGTTTCTGCCACCAGGGCAGAGCATGTGAACGTGTCTCATCCTCTTCTGTGTGAAGAACGAGTGAGCAGTTTGGATGGCAACTGCTGCTGAAGCTGGGCTGTGCCACCCTGGCTGACTTTGCACTGAAGTGCATTACAAAGTGCTCATGTGCCCCATTCCTCTCGCTAAACTGTGCCAGTTAAATATCTGGGGCTGATAAATATCTTCAAGTTCTTTATCCAGGTCCTCAGTGAGCTCTTTCTACCAGAGCATACATTGGAAATAAAAGGGATTGAAAGGTGGGGAAGAATTTTCAACCCATGGCAACAAGGGAAAAAAAACATGACCTAAATAATCATTGCAGAGCAATATTTTGATGGAACATTTGAAAATGTGCCTGTGATGCTGGTAACACCCAAGAGCAAGCAGCCTGGGATTCCTCCTGTGGAGGAGCAGAGGCTCAAGAGGTAATGGAAGGCACAGATGGTGTCCTCTTTGACAGAGATGCTTCTTTCCTCCTGGGCAGCTTTGGGAGGTGACCTTTCCCCTGGCTGTCACATCCATGCCATCAAATTCTGCCGGGCCTGGAGGCTTTCCAGAATAAACCCAACTCGGAAGACTTTCCCTAACTTTCCTTAACTTTCCCTTTGTTCACTTAAACAGAGCCTTCACTTACCTCAGCTGAAGGAAATAGCCCATGCAGCGACGCAGACGTACAGCACAGCACTAATAATAGTGCTGTTGAAGTGACTTTACCTCCCACACTTGTTTTCTTCCCTGCTTTACCTTGCGGTGATGCACAGCAACAGCCTCCAGCCTGATTCGGCTGCCAGCAAACTCGGTTCAGCTTCAGTAGAAGTAAGCTCGTTTTATACAAAAAAGGGAAGGAAGATCAATGAAGACGCAAATGATCTTCATTCGACCTGTGCTCTAAGGTCACCGTCCACTTTGCTGGGTGGGCAGAAGAGCCTTACAGGTAGAACTGCAGAATAGAAATCCCATAGCCTGGGTGTGTGTCCTTGACTGCCTTTAGGGCTCGCCCATAATTTTTAGTCCCCTCTGAACAAAATGCTTCCTTTTCCAAGACTTCTGTGCCTTCACACCACCATGGGTTTAAAGCCAGAAGCGTGCTTTTATGCAGAACAAGAGGCTGGTTGGAAACAAGCTCCAGGAGCAGAAGACCCCACGTTCTTGAGCCCCTTGTTTGAACAGTGGGTGGATTTAGTCCACTCTGCCTTTCTCTTACAAACTCTCAGCCCCTGCTCAGAGAAATCACTCCAATATAACTGCCTCTGTTACTGGGTCCAGTCTGCTCCCAGCAGAACCCCTGGGAAAGAAATGCATATACATAATTAAAAATTACTGGGCTTTGGTCTCTGGCAAACCCTTTTCTGGCTGCCCACAGCTCAGCCCATCACCTGTTTGGGATGCATCCATACCTCCCAGTGCAGGTTCCGAAGAGGGTGAGTAGCTCAAGGCTCTGGGTGTTGGTGTGAGAAGCTCTAGACAAAACTGTTGTGTGCTGGCTGCTCTGGGTTTTTTTAGAATAATTTTAAAACAGAAAGAAAAAGATAGGAAAGGTTAGAAATTATGATGGGTTAACTTTGAAGGGTGATCCAGTTTTAACCAACAATCAAGATGTTTGTCCAGTGTGTCTCCACATCTGTGATGAAACTCAATGGTAGTTCAGGTCTTTACAAAGGGTATCCTTTGGTGTTTGTCTCTTGTCCTCATGTTTCCAGGCCTCTTCTCTCCTTCCAAGACTTTTTTCCCAGGTCCTAGGATTTGAATTGTTGAATGCTTGAGTTGTATAGTTTGTACTTGGTAAATTTTCACCCCTCTGCAATCTGTTTTCTCTCTTGCCTGGTCTCAAAGGTGATGACTTCTGCTCTGAGTGTTGGCTAACAGCACTGCAGAGCACTGAACCATTCAGAAATGGGCTTGGAAGCAAGTGCTATTTGCCCTGTTTAGAGTCATTATTACCTACCTTTTATGCTGTTCACCTTTAATCCCTGCCACAGATTCCCGGAGCCCACCCACCAACCTCTTCATCGACTCCGAGACCCCCACCAGTCTCCAGGTCCATTGGACCCCCCCTGATGGCCGCATACAGCACTACAAAATCACCTACAACCCCGTTTCTGATGCTGGTGCTCAGCAAACAGTAAGTCTCTAGCTCCTTTGTAGTTGACAGGCACCAGCGGAAGAACTTAATGCCCAGGGGAATTCTGCTCCAGTGGGGCTTACCATAAGAATAGCTGGTTTGCAGGACCATGAAAACAAATCTCTTCCTCTGACTTGCTGGGTGTTGCTTTATGAAGGAGACCTCCAGGCGTCTTTGTAATTAAGATATTTGTGTCTGTCACAGCTGTTAATAATGCAGCTTTGTGCCCTTCCTGAACTGGGGTGGAGAATTCTTGGAGGCAGAGAGGCTGAGGATAAACCTACTGCCCCTCTGACTTAGGGAGGTTAAACATTAACCTTTTAAACCTCAGGTTTTCTACACAAACCCAGACTGCTTTCCATGTTACAAGGCCCTTCTGACCCCCATTTGCATGGGGAATATTGAGTTCTTTCCATAGGGAAATGTTCTTCCCTTGGACATGGCCGGTCTGATGGCAGTGAGTAGCCAGGCTTTTTCAGCTTGCTTTCACCGTTGCCTGAACCACTCAGGGATGTTGTCCTGAACCCTGCTGTCCCATATCTTGGGACTAAAAACCCTGCATGTGACTCTGAGGTGTGAGTAAGAGTTGTAAACGGGAAGCCTGCCCAAATGTTGGGCTCTTTTTCCACCCTGCTGTAGATCATGGCTTCGGGCAAAAGCAGCAGCGTGACCCTGCAGTCGCTGCTGCCTGATCGAGCCTACAAGGTGATCATTTCTGCCGTCCACTACACGGGAGAGAGTGAGAGCACATCCACAACGGGACGCACGGGTAAGTGTAACAGTCAGAATGTACATGTTCTTCATAACCTTCTATCCGTCAGTCTTGTGGCAATCTCTACTGGGGCAACAATGTCCTTCATTGCACTGAGTTGTGGCAAAGGCTAAGGTTTTGCTCATCAGAGTGGACTACTAGCCTTGAGAAGAGAAGATTCTGCCTCAACTTCTGCATTTCTGGGCAATATTTGCAATTCCAAGATGACCGGGAAGGGCTGGTGACCACCCTGTTCTTGAGGCAGGCATCGCCATCCCGAATAACAGTGTGCATTGCTTTCTCTTTCAGCTCCTGTGTTGTCTAAATTCCCTTCAATACGAGGATTCATTCCATCTAAAACTGAAGGTAAATCACCTCCTATGAAATACTGCTTTGAGTTGATTTTTTATTTTTTTTTTTCCCCAGGAACAAATCTCACAGTGTGGGCTCTGTAGGGCAGAAAGGAGTGGGTATGTCATTTCTTGACAGATGCCTCTGGGGACTGTCCAAGGACAGCCAGAAACCACGTAACCTCTTCAAATCCAACTCACTTAGTAAAAAGACTGATAGTGTTTTTAGAGGATTCCTGCACAACTTGACCAAAATGGAGCAAAGGGAATGATGACATGTTTTAAATTAAAGTTCCCTGTAAAGTCCCTTATTAAATTTAATGAGCATATGTTCTCATGTGGTGATATACTGCAAACTATGAAATGGATTAGAGAGAAACATTGAATTAACAGGGTTCTAAAAGGTTGTTAAGAAGCAAATATTAGAATACAGACACTGTGGCAGTAGTGCCTTTCCCTGTCTATTTGAAATGATTCTAAACAAAACTCCAGTTTTAAAATGTGTTGAGGGAAGTCATGAAGGAAGAATGAAGCAGATTAGATGAGAAAATTTTAGTGCGTATCCAACAAAGAACGTATCAGACAAAGTTTTCAAGTGGCTTATAGGGGAAATCCACAGGTGTTCAGACCACAGCTGAAAAGTCCAATGAGCTTTCAAGTAGAAAACAATCCTCTAGAAGGTTAACGAGTCACCTTGTAGAGTGTAGACTTTTTTTAAGAAATGGAGATGATATGTGATAATGCTGGGAAAACTGTTGGGTGTGCAGTAAAAGACTCAAATATTGATATATAATCAAATTATTGAGAGAAATGGTCTGACCGTGGAGGACTGAATGTTTATTGTATTATGAATAACTGCATTTGGCTGAGACACAAAAAACAGAGAGAACAAGACAGCAGGAATCCTAGGCTGGAAATTCTGGGGAAAAAAATCTTCAAAGCAGAAGTTCAAACTACCAGTGTCAGGGATCCTTCCCCTGACTCTGACGTGCTTTGTCTGAGCTAAATGTTGCCAGATCAAAGAGCTATGAGCGATCCAAGTGCCTTCAGCTGGGGAAGGAGGCAAGAATTGCCAGTGATGCCAGTGAGAGGGACACTGGGAAAGGGTCAGGAGGACTTCCCTGACTCTCAAGAAAGAATATCAGATACCTGGCAAATGGGCAAGTTTATAGCCTGTTTATATCACTTGGGGAGGACTTCTTTTTATTTTTCTTTTTTCTTCATCATGCTTTAATTCTGAGTGATGCTTTGCGTTTGGAAAGCTGGTTGGCTTCTGGAAGGGGAAGGGAAAGAGCCGTGTATATCTTGTAGACATAAGTCAGATCATCCTGGATGCAGGACATCATTGCTGCACAACCAGAGCCTCGTCAAGCTCAAGGAGACAGTTTTGAGGCTCAGGTTTCAGAAACTGATTTCCACGGATCCCTTCATTAGTTTTATAGCCAATGCTAGAGGAGTTATGGTATAAATGTTTAAAACTATGGGTTAGGTTGAATAATTGAGGTCATGGCAACTTGTAAGTCTTTTGCATTCTAACTCCTGGCTTCAGCAGACCCATGGCCATCAGGGTCATCAGTTTGGGTGCCTTTTGTTTCACGTATGTATTGATCATAAGAACGGCATTGAAATTCCTATAGACTTCGGAATCTCAGGTGCCTTGGGGAGGGTAAGTCACCCCCTTTAAATTTTACATTTGCAAGTTAGGTATGGAAAATTGGAAGCCCTGCTTTTCTGAAGAGGTATGAAATGGCATTGATGCAAGAATAGCAATAGGAAGGCTATAATGAAGCCTCAATATAATGATTCGCTAGATTCTATTATACCGATGACCTAGAAAACCATTTATGAAATAGACCATCTTGTCAAGTGTCCTTGATTTTTAGGGACATTTCTCATTTTGCGTCAAGCATTCCCTTTGTCACTGCTCCATCTGGCATCCACGGCCTGGGATTTACATGGCAGCAGATAATTGAAAATAACATTCGTGTGCTGTTTTCTAAAACACCCCCTCACCTGAGGCTTTTAAATGGAGAGTGCTCATAACCATGGTCCCTCAAGTTCCAGCCTTTTCTCCTCTGGTTTTGTCTCCTGTCCTGTGGCGTATTAGAGGATTCATCAAGGGAATTTCTGAAAGGCAAACTGCAAAACTTAATCAAAACTCTTTGTATTTCCCTGAAGAGTTCAAAAGCCAAAATCTCAGGTTGAGGTATATATCTTTGCTGTGTGTAATTTGAGTTTCAGGTACAAAATTTGGCATGGCAGATATCCTTTGGTATTTTACAATACCATTAAGGTACATTTTGCTTTAAAAGCAAGCACTGTTTAAAAAAAAAAAAGGTGTTTTGATGTCTGTTTTTAAAGAGAAACTTGCAGAACATGATGCTCCCTTGGATTTCATAGTGTAAGGTGCCAGGTGAGTTAGTCAAAAGAAAGCAATCACGACAATGTTTGATGATGAAAGACAGTATTTTTTTTTTTGTGATAGGCAAGCCAAGGAACACAAATTCTCTCTCTCTCCATATAAATATAAGCAAGGTTAATGGCCAGACTCTGAATTAAGCTGCAGAATATTCAGTTTTGCTGTGTTTTTCCATTGCTCTGCCTAGAGGAACTGCATTCATTGTGCTTCCATAATCAACTAATGCCTTTTTTTCCTTAATGTTTTTTCCCTTTTATTTTTTTCTCGCAGCCTGCCCCACCATCAGCTCTGCCAAAGGCTCCGTACGAGGTACAGTGGCTTATCGAGCCCCGGCGGTGCTCCGCTGTGGACGTGAAAACACCACCCGGTCTTGGCTTTTGAGAAATGTGCAAGAGCTGAGCAGGGGGGGAAATGGTTTCTTTGTCTTGAGGGAAAGGGAAGGAGTCTGAGAATTGAAATAGGAAAATATCCTTTATTGGGTAGAAGGATGTTCTGCGCTCACTGGATTGATATGGCCTGGCTGTTCCACCCGCCCGTGCTCTCAGCTGTTACTGCTTAATGCTGGGATTTTCCCTGGCCGTAAGGAAGCTGGGCTTCAAACGCCTGCTGAATTTCAAGAGGATTTCGGTTCCTAACTCATACAGGCTCCTTAAGAAAAACCCTCAGCCTGTCACCGAGATCACTGCAGCATCTTGTCGAGGAGGTTTGGGTAACCCAAACAGGGGTTACCCTGTTGCTGGGGTAGCAACTTCCCATTTCTCCTGTCTATACCATAACCTGTTGGAGTTGCTGAATGTATTCTTTAATTTTAAGCAGAACTAATTGCTTTCTAAGTGATATCACCTCCTTCTCAGAGAGCTTTGTGATATGGGTGAGACTGAGGAGCTGGCCTCAGTTCTCAGCTCTGCTGTTACTCCGTGGGTGAGTCAGCTCATCTCTGCTCCCAACCCTTGCAGGATGCACATCCCCATCCAGGAGACTCTCGCTGCTCTTGTCCCATCTATGGATGCAGAAGCCAAAGCAATCAAATCATAAAGCCACAACAAATGTTGGTCACTCCTCCTCCTCCTCCTTGAGAAAGGTGGCAGGAGTAGCCATTTCCTCAGCAGCTCCCTGAAACCGTGACATGGCAGATTCACGAGATGATAATAGCATGAGCAGATTACAATATGTTTATAACTGTGACTCAAGCTTCATTTTCAGTCCTTACAATAGAATATTTCCTGCATATTTTAAAGGAAGTGCCAGTGCCAGAAGCTCCATATCAGAGATAAATGGCTCTCAAGTAGGTAATTTCCTTTGGCAAACTCCCTAGAATTCTTGGAAAATGGGGAGAAAAAAAATAATAAGCAGCACCCTGGACCAACCCCCAGGCAAAATTAGAAACTCCAGCCAAGAAAATGCAGAAGATTGTAAATGGTGAAGTGGTGAGGGAATCCAGACTGAAAGGACGTGTTGTAATGAAGTTGTTGCTTTTCCATTTGCTGAAGAATGAGCTATCTCCTTCATCCCAGCCTGCTGCAAACTCAGATAAACTAAAAAAAGAATCCCGATTGCAAGATCTTGTCTTACTGAACAGAAAACTGAAATGAAAAAATGATTAGGAGCTTTAATGATGAGCCGGGAGAGTGAAATGAAGCTGGATGAGCCAATGAGACAACGTTGGAGATGTCAGGGGAGAATCTCTGTAGACCACATAAGGCAGGTCACCCCTGGGTGTCTCATGAATATAGAGAGAAATGGAAATACTCATGTTTTAAAGGTCTCTCTTAATTTTTGTAACTCTTACATATAAGGAATTTCAGAACAGAAATAATTCTCTCTCCCTGCTAGCAATTACTGGACTGATTCTATGCCTTTTGAAGATAATATTTTTGCATCTAGTTAGGAGAAATTGTTGGAGTAACTTATTTCTCATTTGGTTTTCCTTCTGGAGATTTGAACACACAACTGTGAAAGTCTCCATCTTTAATCTACTCCTCTCTACGAGGAGAAGATTACAGCAGATGTGTGCCGAGGGCACAGACAAAGTGTTCTCCTTGGCTGCCACTGGTGGTGTGCGCTCCAGGTCTCCAGTGAGCTTGCACAGCCTCGCTGATGTCCATGTTGCCATGGCATTTTCTCCTATTGCCATGCTACTTAGAGGCTAATTCTACCCTCTCTGCCATCACACTTTATTTACACTCTTTTCTAACCACTTAAGTGTCTTTTTTTCTTTCTCTGTTTCAGGATTTGATATGATGGAAGCTTTTGGCTTGGTAGAGAAGGAATACTCCTCCATTAAAGGTGTAGCGATGGAGCCGTTCATATTCAGCGGTTCCCGTACCTTCACCCTCTTCAGAGACACCCAGCTCACCCAGAGGACCAGGTGGGAGCAGAGATGTGGCCAGCATCACCCTTGCTGTTGGTCTTGGACATAAACATTAGCTGTGCTCACAGCAAAGGAAGGTCACTGAGTCGTGGATGAATGATGCGGCCCCACCGGCAGCTTCAAAATGAAGTGACAAAGATGATGAGTTAAATCAAACCATAGGCAGACTGAAAAGATTGCTAGAATATTTTTCCTTAATATATTAAGAAATTAACCTCTGGCTTGCCTCAAGATAAGTATGGAGTATGTCACACAGAAGTTAAGGGGACATAGTAGGGTATTCATTACATTTTTTGTGCAGCCAAACATTTTTACTACGAGGTTTTTCCTTTTTCCAGCAGCGTTAGTCACTGTGATAAGATGGTGTCACGTGTGGACACTGCACCATTCTTCAGACATTCTGCCCACAAACGTGTAATTTGGTGATGACAGTTTGAGGCCACATTTTCATCTTCCATCCCTTCTCCCAGCATCTCTGGTTTGAAGACAGATCTTTGCTTTAGAAAATATTTGCCTCATAGCTGCTCTCTGCAGCTTGGTCCGTATTGATGAGAGGGAATAACCACTGACTCTGGGGTTTGACTTGACCCTGTTTCCTTGTGTACAAGGCTTCACCACAGGGTCCTAAGGGGGCCAGGCAGCTCCCGTAACCTCATTAATTTTTAACGATTATAAATCAGGAATGATCTGACTCCTGACATTCAGCGCTACTTTGCTTAAAGCCTAATTATTGAGGCACTGTCTCAGTTTAATCTTAGTTAAAGAAGCAAAGCTTCTTAGAGTAAACAGAGTGGGGGAGATTCAGAGAACTCTTTGGTTTAAATGGTTGGAAAATTATGGGCAAATCCCTTTGTTCAGCTGGTGCACATGCCTTGCAAGGACATTGCTCCTTCAGAAAGAGAGAGAAATAAGAGCATGACATGACTTATGAATCAGTCCTGAAAAGATGCTTGATGAGTTGTGTATGTGCCCATGCAAATGTGTCCTGTTGCAGATTACAGATGCGTTTCAGGCATACCAATATGACCTTCCCCGTTGCCTCCTCTCCTCCGGCCACGGCTCCTGCCCATTGTGCTCTGACAGGTTTGGCTGCGGTTGTGGATGGAGCTGGGTGGTGCCACCAGCATCTGATGGGCATCACTGTGTGGTCGTGGGCTCCAGCTCTGAGCCCAACTTTTGCAGCTGGGACGTGGGGACCCACAGGGATGTTTCTGTGGGCTCTATGTTTACCCCTGAAGGACACTTGTACTGATTTTTTCCAAGGCTTAAGTATTTATCCCACGCTATGTGACGACTATTCCTCCTTCCTGAAGAGGAGACTTGGAGGAGTGTTTTAGAGCCTGGCAAGGATGTATAGTAAGCTACTGCTGGGCTCTGTTTTGAAAAGTATTAAGGCTGAAGATTGCTGTGTCTTGGCATTCCCCAAGGCATCTCTGGCATTGATGGACTGACACTGACTGCTCTCCCTGGCACCAGGGGAAGGTCCTCAAGAGCTCATCACTCTGCACAGGCTCCAACAGCCTGAGAGTGGTGAGCAAAACAGGGGCCAGGATCTCTCCTGGCAAATCATGCTCAACTCCCAGGTGTGAGCCCTGTCCATAGGATGTTTCCTGCTGGCTCTTGCTGCTTAAAGCTACTGACGGGTGCTCGGCTTGTCTCGTTCCAGTGATGTCCACCTCTTTGCCATCCCACCTGAGCACACCATCAGCATCCTCCTGCGCCTCCTGCCCGAGACCCCCAAGGAGCCCTTCGCTGTGTGGCAAATAACAGACGAGGACTTCCAGCCCCTCCTTGGTGTTAACCTTGACCGTAAGGTTTCTTGTTGAATACGTTAAATTCAGGTATTTGCATTCATTTCTGCGAGCAGCAAAACTCATTTTGGTACTCATTTGGAAAGTTTTAATGTTCTCATGTTCTTGTTATACAGCGTCAGTTTTGAGGAAGCTTTGTTTTTGCTGCCAACCTTGCATTTTAAATGCTTCCTAGTGCCATTAAAAGACATATTTTAATTTCTATTCTACTTGTATCATATTCTTTATTTTTACATTTTATTTTGAACTGTTTAGAATTATTTCATTATAACACATGAAGTCTTTCACCATATTTAAGCCTATTTATTTACTATTGTTCAGTATGTGGGTGAAATCAATTTCTATTTTAATTCTAAGCTGTTATTTGTCCTATTTTTCCTGTAGCCAATAAGAAATCCTTGACCTATTTCAATCATGACTACAAGGCTGATTTACAGGAAGTCTCCTTTGACCAGCAGGAAGTGAAGAAGATATTCTATGGGAGCTTTCATAAGGTCCTTATCACGAGCAGGAGAAATGTGGCTCATGATCTCACTCCAGGCTGAGAGTATAATGTCATCAATGTGTATTGTTCAAAGTGAGGAGCGATGATACAAATGCCTTGCATCCAAATTGATGGGGAACTGGCAAAGCTATTTGATATGCTGAGGTTTATGACTGTAAAGCATTCGGGTTCATCCCATGTTTGAAATATGATTCCTGCTGATTGATTTCTTTCCTTTCCCTCTAGAAACTCCAAAGCTGAGGGTTTTTTAGGTCTTAATAATCAGAAAAAAATCTGAAAAATAATTAAAAAATATAATAATTTGGGATTTTGGTGACCATTTAGTGCTGGAAGGTAGAAAAAAAAATCCAGCCTCATGAGAAAACCACCTTATAACTCATAACAGACTTTTTTTTGGCCATGTATGTTCTCAGAGCAAAGGCGTTCCACCCAAATGAGCAACAAGCACTTTCTATCACTATCTGTAGGCAGTTTGATTATTCAGCTAGTTCTGAAAACTGAATTATTTAGTACTACAACTCCAGAAAGGCTTCTCCCAAGGAGAGGGAGAGGGAAACACTGGGGAAAAGTGCAGTGTTTCACAGCAGACACTACAACTTATTCCTGAGCCCCCTTGATCCATTTGTTCATTAAAACCACACCACTAGTTAGAAGTTAGAGCAGCAATCTGGGAGTTGGGCAGAAGGTATCACTGCCTTTAAAACACTCCCTTATCTCATCATGGGGCTCCAAACCCTCCTCTTTCCACCTGCTGCCCAGGTGCACGTGGCCGTGAGTCACTTCAAGATCACGCTCTATCTGGACTGTAAGAAAATAGCGGAGAAACCTATCAACACCCTTGGCAGCATCTCCACCGCTGGCTTTATCATGCTGGGAAAAGTGACCAGGACCAGAGGACCCAGGAGCGGGTCTGCATCGGTGAGTCCCTCGTCTTTGTTTTCCCTGCGCTGCCGGAGAGTGGGGAGGCTTAAATTTGGAGCTGGCTGGGGTGGGCAGATGGGGAGGAGTGCCATCTCGCACCGTTCTCGCTCTGAATGCCTCCACACGCTGCTCTGACGCACGGCCGTGTCCTGATCCCCCTGATCTCTGTGATTTTAATGAGCTTTCCTGCCACCGTGTTTCTCCCCCCTCGCCTCCCACCGCTGTTTGAGGTCTGTGATCACAGGCAGCAGCGTGAGCGTGTCCCCGAGGTGCCTTCAGCTGGCAGCGTCACCTGGGGACCGGGGCAGCGCAGATCCTGCACTAGGATGCTGGAGCATCCCAGGAGGTTTTGGGAATTGTTTTTGCCAGGGAAGGTTGAGCACATCCACCCCCGCTGAGGGGTATCGGGAAATGCCAGTGACTGAAGGCAACAGGGCTGGCTGCACATCAGCCTCCTGCGTGTTTGGTCTCCCCTATCTGCATGCAAATGATAGCAGAATAATCTTCAGTATAGAGGCACTTTTTCAGCTGCTAATTGAAAAAAAACCACCACCCCAAACACTGGGTGCCAGCCTGCGGGTATGTCCTCACTGCATCGCACGGCGCCGCGGGGAGTCAGCTCCCTGCAAAGAGAGAATGAGGGAAATTTTGGGCTTGGTGTCATGTCCTGAGTGCAAAAACCACCCATGTGTGCCATCACCTGGATGTCTGTTGTCAGGCTTACTCCACAAAACAGGAGTGTTAGATCTGTGCAGAACAAGGGGCAAGTTCATCCCTCCCAAAGTGCTTGCGGGACTGCAGAAAACCATTCACCGCTTACTCCATGGCTCTGCTTTTAGATCTAGGAGTCCAGGGGCAAGCAGTGCATTGGTTGAGTTGTTAGAGCTTCCCTA
>JAOQGH010000005.1:3359844-3411654 GCA_025769975.1 Gallinago jamesoni
TTACTCCATGGCTCTGCTTTTAGATCTAGGAGTCCAGGGGCAAGCAGTGCATTGGTTGAGTTGTTAGAGCTTCCCTATCCTCAAAGCAAAACCAGTTTGTTCCATATGCAGAGAGGAGCAGAGGTCTGGGATATACCAGGGAAAAAGAGGACGTTGGAATTGCCTGTAAGACACGGGGCATAACAATCCAGAGGACAGTGCTATTCAAACAGTATTTACTTATTTCTTAAGTAAATTCTGCAGCAATTGGATGACAAGCCTGTGGCCAACAAGGCAGGAATCTGTGCTTTCTTTGTCCCTCCCAAATTCTGCCTGCCAGCAGCTCAGCTAGACAGACCCAGCTGAGTAATGAGCAGCTTCGTGCCGTCTCTACTCCTGCTGCCTTTCAAGCCCAACAAAGCTTCACGTCTTCCACGGCTCTGCTGCCCTTGAGAAGACAGAGTGTCTCATTACTGGGTATCATGGAACCTCATTTAATTTAAGATAACTTTAAATGCTGCTTGTTCGATGGGGCTCATCTATATCTGTGTGCTCTGTGTTGCACCCCCTGGGCTGTGCAGCTTGCTCCTTGTTAAGTGCATGGAGTGGAAGAAAGAAAAAAAAAGACAACGAGAAAAGGTGTCAAGGAAAGAAAAAAAAAAGATCTCTGCCTCATTTTGCTTTGGCTTTGTGCAGTGTGTGCTCCTTTGTTAATTGGAATGGGAAGATGTGGAAGTTTTGAAGGATGTTGTGAGAGAGACAGGTTGGGGGTTCTTGGGAGGAGACCTCATCTGTCCTGGGAAAGGCTGCTGCCACGTTTACTCTTATCTCTACACCCCTCAAGGGAGCAAAGGCAAGTTTGCTTTCACATTTTGTTGGTGCCGAAGCCCAATTGCTTGAGAACCTGCTGCAAGGATTGTGAGTAAATTGGACACATGACTTTTGCTGGTGTGAAGCTGCTCGTTGAGTTGCTCAGTGAGACGCAGAGACCCGAGGGCTTGTAAAGCACTCAATGGCCAGGGCTACTTTTCACGCTGTGGTTTTTTTGGGGACAATTACAGTTGGGTCCACAAGGAGGAGTCCTGTCAAATCATCACTGAAGATTATTTTTAGCACTTGAATGTCATGAGATTTGGCGATGGACCGTGTGTGCCAATGTTATTTTCCTGTCAAACTCTCTTTTTTTCCCCCAGTTCCAGCTGCAGTCGTTGCAGATTGTGTGCAGCAGCGTAGGGGCAGAAGGAGACAGATGCTGTGATCTCCCTGCGCTGGTAAGACAAGAGGGACCCGCTCTGCTAATTGACACGAAGCTGGGGATGATGGAACAAGTCCATGGCACTGAACTGACACCACAGATTATTTTGATAGACTCAAGAGGGAAACCATCCTCCCCGCCCCCCCCCCCAGCTTTTTCTCTTGGGAATAACATCTGTGTATTTGTTAGCAGAGCGAACAAAACTGTGTTTGCTTCAAAAGGAAAGAAAACTCCAAATCCTGGTGCAGTTTATATCCCTGTGTGCTGTCATGAACTCATCTGTGACAGCAGCCCTGACAGTCCTACAGCTTTGCTGCCACCTCAGCCCTGAGTCACAACATCCCCCTCTTCTTCCTTTCAAGTTCTCTTCTCAACACACAAAGTTGCTTTGTGGGGTGTATAAATACTTAGCAAGGAGAAAATTATCTTCCAGTATGTGTTATGCAAATTTCAGGCAGGGCTGGTTCATGGGGTTTTTTTTTTGGCTAAACTTGTTATTTAACAGAAAAATAAAGCACTCGATTTCTCACAAAAATCTCTCAGTGGAGTAGAGAAAATTTCTGCTTTTCTCCAACTGAAAGATTGAATTTTGAAACACTGTAAATGTTACCTGTAAATCCATCCTGCTCTTGCTGTGAAGCTGCTCATGCCACTTCGGATTGTTTTTGTTTCAGAGGGATGAGGAGACCTGCCCGACCTTAGCTCCTGCCTGCTCTTGTACTTCTGGCCACCCGGGCTTGCCAGGACCTCCAGGACCCCCTGTAAGTTCACCCTTCCATACAGTGTATTCACACACTGGTGTTGCTTCATGTTGTTTGGGCATGTCAGGCATCGAGGATAACGCTCCTGGGGCTCCATGAGGTTGTAGAATCATAGAATCATTTAAGCAGAAAAGACCTTTAAGATCATTGAGTCCAACCATTAACCTAAGTCTACCAAGTCCACCACTAACCCATGTCCCTGAGTACAACTTCTACATGTCTTTTAATACCTCCAGGGATGATGAGTCCACCACCTCCCTGGGCAGCCTGTTCCAATGATTGACAACCCTTTTGGTGAAGAATTTTTTCCTAATATCCAACCTAAACCTCCCCCCGGTGCAAGTTGAGGCCATTTCCTCTCATCCTATCTCAGGGAGCTTTGATATCCTCCCTGTGCCAGGGCAAGGCTGAGAGGTGTCCTTGAGGTTTCAGATGTTGATGAAAAGAAGAGACGGCAAGTTGGCAACGTAACAGCTGCAGCTGGGAACAGGCTGAGCAGCTCCTGGTGCCACGTTAAACCCCTGAGGAGAGGACGATGGATCACCTGCAGAGATTTCACGGATCAGAGGCTCCGAAACTCTTTGTAAATGAAAAAAAAAACCCACCACAAAATCTTCCTATCTGGTTTCTGTGTAAAGTAGTAGCCTTAAAAGTGTCTGTGTAGGTGGGAAGTGTAAGGAGTAAGGGCAGACTGCAATTCTGACTGTCCCCAAAGCTCTCTCTCATTATAGTGAATTTCACCTGCAAAAAAAACCCTGAAGGAAAAGGGAGAGAAGTAATAATAATCATTAAGTATGTAATATGCTCAGGGATAAAGGGCAAATGCAATATTTTGCCCTCCATTTTGGACTCAGGAGAGTCACCATGGGCTTAAATTGCAGGAGGGAATATTCCAGTTAAAGACTAGGAGCAGCTATCAACAAGTTTATATTTTGGAAATTTGGGGAAAAATATTTTATTTGCACGAGGCAGCCAAAACCTGACAATGTGTCCAGAGCACCCCATTTCAACCACTCCGGGTGCTTTTCTCCAGGAAAATAACCATTAAAAATCCACTGGCCTCCTTGCTCAAGTGAAAAGGTCTCAGATCACCCTTTGCATTACTGTGGTTTCACTGTGAATTCAGTTCCACGCTTTGCAAGGAGCAGCGCCTCGTTGCAGAGCAATTACGTGCTCATTCCGGTGGAAGTTTAATTACAGAGCACACTCCTCTATCACTGTTTGCTTCAATATCCTAAGTGCATAATTACCAGCTTGCGTTGCCCTGTGGTTTAAACATCTCCCCAGTACAACTCTTTAAAGAGCGGGACTCATTTAAGCATTAGAGAAAATATAGTTTTGACACATACCCTTATCCTCACACCACTAAACCCTTGGTAATTTGCTGCAGTTACAGGAGACACTCGTTGCTATTTTTAAAACTCCAGTTCACAAGCCTATGTCCCACCTTGTATTTATTGCTGTCCTTAATGAGTGTTTTTGACCAGGTCCAGCTAAGTCCTGAAATGAGCTTCTGGGTGCTTCTGAAAGCACCTTTCCCAAAGCTCACTGTCTGTGCTTCTGAATTCAAATCCATTGGTTTTTTTAGATTCATGAACAGAAACTTTCAGATTAGGTTGCCAAAAGTTCACATGACATTGGTTCATGCCAGAAGACTGGTTTCTTCTCTCCATCCAGCAGTTATGCAGATGCAGAGTTAAGCCAGGTCTCCCCAGAGCTGGTTGCTGTCCCCAACCTCAGCATGTTCTCTCGAGATGACATTATAAAAACCAACATAGTCCCAAAGGGCTATAGATGTGAGCAACTCTTCTTCTCAAGTCTGTTCCCACATCCATATGCGACGTTGCCTCAGCATGGATTTGCTGGGGGAGTTGGAGGGAGGAGGTTGAACAGGTTGAAAGTTCTTCTCTCCCTGTTGGGGGTGGGCCCAGCCTGTCACAGAGGGGCTGTGCTCTTCCTCTCTTCCCCACATTTGCTGGATGACTGGATCCATTTTCTTCTTGTTTCCATTTGCTGTGAGCTCTCTGGGGCAGGAAACACCTTTCACTGTGCAGAGCAAAGTGCACCAACGTCTGTCCCCCAGGTTCCTGGTGACACTGCAGTAAAGATTATGATATTCATAACGGTGCTTTTGTGTCCTACTGGCAGGGCAGCCCTGGGAGGAGAGGACCACAAGGGGAGCAGGGGGAGCCAGGACCCAAGGTGAGTTCTGATACTCAACCAGTGGCTTTGTTTGCTTCAGGCTGTGTCAGAGGCACGGAGCAGAAGAACAGGCTCCTTGGTTAGTGCAGCTGGGGGTGTCTTCACTCCTGAGCTGGGCTCCTTAGGCTGGGGAGTGTGTCACTGCACCAGGCAGAGCCCAAACAGAGCCTTGAGGACCGATGCATTGAGAAGGATGGGATCACTTATTATTAATTAAATGCTCAGTTGGGCTTTGGAAATGGAGATGATAAGCCTGATTGCACTGAATTAATGCAGTGCGTGTGGTCAGCAATGTTCCCTGAAAGCAGCCTTGCTGGAAAACGGTCAGTCTTTGTGCTGTGCTTGCTCTGGCTGCCGAGCCTCCAGACCAGATAGAATGGTACTGCGCTGGGGAAGGGCAGCGTGAGGAGGGAAGCAGAGCAAGAACTTCACAAAACCTTCAGGAGCAGCCCCAAGGTGAGGATATGGAATGGTTGGGTCTGAATACCCAACCCTGGGGACTGGAGAAAGCCCTGGTGCAAGTGTTCTCTGCTCCCCTGATTGACACAGGGCAGAGCCGGACCAGCCCATCAGTCCCCTTCTTTGGAATAACATCTGGGAAAGCAGCATGGTTAGAGGGGAAAGATTTTGGGGAAGGAATGAGAGTGGGTGCCGCCGTGGATTAAGGAACATTTCCCTTTGCTCTCTGGCCACCTCAAATAACAGCAATGTCCTGCTACTTGGGAAGGTGAACTGTGCTTTCTGTGAAAGATGCACCAAAACCTTGGACCTAAAAGGCAAAGTCAGCTGAGGTTACCAGAGATCCCCTCACTTCAAGTCCTGACTTCATCTTGAATCCTGTAGAGAACGTGGAGAGCAGGCGCGAATTGATTTCCTTCCTTATGTCTGATTTTGTGTCTTTGGCTTTAGGGTGAACCAGGCCCACCTGGACAAGTAGGGCCAGAGGGCCCGAGTGGCCAACAAGGCTCTCCAGGTTCCCAAGGAATCACGGTTCAGGGTCCCGTGGTACGTGAACTCTTCAACTGTCTTTTTTTGTCACTTGTTGTTTGCAGTTAGAATATGTCTCAGAAACGGGTGTCTCAGTAAAACCCCTAAAATTATTATCTATGTATTTACATCATCCTTACTAACAGCTGGGCAGCTGCACTAGAGAGAGAGGATGATGATCTTTTTTCATGCTGACTTAGTCATTCCCACAAAGGCCTGCTTTTGTCCAGACTCTCCCTAATGGGTCTTTAATGACAACAGCCCAGTGGAGGATACAGGCATTTTTCTTTGCAATGGTTGTCACCGTTTGGTAAGGAGGCAGAGGCCCCTGTGTGCGTGCCTGGGATGACAGGGTCCCCACGGACATGCCGTGGCTGTAAATTACCCTCTAGCACCACAGAGAACGGGAATGACCTGGGACGTGGATGTGGAGCATCAGGGCGTTGTTTGCCTTAGAGGATGCTGCAGGGTGCCTGACTGTGTGCTTCTCTTTTAATCCAAGGGACCACCAGGAATTAAAGGAGAGAAAGGAGACACTGGAAGCCCTGGTGTGCAGGTAATATAGACACCATTCCTTCTAATTGTCTCAAGGATTTGCTCATTTTCCTCAGTAGCTACTTTAAGCAAGATTGAAAAGCTGTCGAGTTGTTAGTGTTGTCTGCTTGGAAAATGTCTTTCATTTTGGAGTGTCATCACTTTCCCAAGGGAAACTGAGTCAGTTGGTGCAAGAAAGATAGACCTATCTGGAAGCTAGATATAATGGAATTAAAGGTGGGACAACAGTGATTGTTCTGTTTAATGAATAACTCTGTTTCTTCCATCTTTTCCCCATGTCCAAGATGAATTGGGGCAATGATAACCAGATGCCAAATTTACTCAGCAATTCTGATTTACAGGGCATTCCTGGTGTACAAGGAGCTCCAGGGAGGGATGGTCTTCAAGGTGCAAAGGTAAAATACCTCACCTCTGACTTTTCATGCATGGGTCCCTAAAATCCTGCTGTGAGCGTAGCAGCAGAGACCCAAAACATCCAGCTCTCCCAGCACACTCCGTGCATACGTGAATGGTCTTTTCATAAAGCCAGAGGGATTGGGGAAAATAAAAATGGGTCACCTTGGGTTTGGCCAAATTTGACCAGGTGTCAAACTCCCTTGCTTGGGAGATACATTTTTTACCCATTCCTAGCACGTTCCTGTTAAAAGCAGCACATGGAAAAACAACTTCACTGCTTACTAGATCGCTTTGATTTCTCTTGTTAATAAATAACTGGATCTGGCTTTGCAGGGGGTGAGGGGACTAGAAGGCACAGCTGGGCCTCCAGGACCTCCTGGACCAAGGGTGAGTACTCACTCTGAGTGATGCATATCGAAAACTCTTCTCCAGCAGGGGCTGGTGGTTTCTGCTGCTGAGCTGTCACCCAGGGCAAAACCTGTTCTCGGGGCAAGACAGGGAATACCTGGCACATTGTGCAGGTCTCCACTTTTCCTGCCATTGTCAGTGTAAGAAGAAAATCCTTGGCTTTTTCTGGCAAGTTCTGGAGAAGCTCTGACCCAGCAAGGAGATGCTTTTGCTGTTTTTGCTTTCCTGGTGCTGCTGTTTTTCAAGTGTTGGTTGAGTTTGAGGTGTATGGGCTTGTTAGACTGGAATCAGCTGGATGATGCAGGCAGGTGTGAAAGGTTTCCCCCCACACTGTTTTCAATATCTGCTGCCATGTAGATAAGCATATTTGCAGTCTGTTGTGCCCAAGATAGCAGAACTTTAAGAAGATCTGTTGATTTACATCCACCTGCTAATTTGAAGGTACTACAGCCCTTCCAAATTCTGTGAAGCAGTTGAGCTGCACTTTGTGTGGGAAACTGAACCAAATTTGCTTTTAGATGATGGGTGGTGGATCTGATAGTTACTGATTCCCACTGCTGAATTATAAGGAACTTGGCAGTCCTGAATACTGGAAGATTGACATTGTTCAATGCTTTCTTTGCATTAGACCCCACAGTAGTTGTGGTGAAGTCAGGTATTTTTTGGAGCTTAGACTGAATTCAGCTCATAACTTTGACTTGATCGTCCTGGGAAGATGTGGAGCTGGCAGGGTTGAACCTCAGGTTTACAAATATGAGAAAAACACTGTAGCCTTCAGAGCAGGGTCTGAAAGCTGTTCTGGTGCTGCCTTGAAGACTTCTTTCATTTTCACTGATCGGAAGGGTTGCTAATCTCTACTGAACTTGAACGTAGCAGCTGGAAAATTATAAAAGAAAGTATTTCTACTGGTTTTTCTTGGCTTATTTTTTTCTTCCCTTTATGGCTCCAAAAGGCACAGAAACTTCACAAAGAGGGGATGACCAAAGAAAGGCACTTCCCACTCTCTAATCTGCTGTTACTGTTGTAAAGTGTTAGAGGCAAACACAGGTCTTAAAGGAAAAAAAAAAGAGCAGTGTGATATTAGGAAGCTGAAGAAAAGGCTTATGCTCTAGGCTATGTCTAAATCTAAATATATAATGAAGGATCTGAAGCCTGTAGCTTAAAAGCACATTGCAGTTTGTTGGCAAAACTCAGCTTTGCTGGCTTGACCATAATTGAGACAGTAATAGGAAATGATGTGAACGTGAGTCACACACTCTCTACTCTTAACATCGGACTCATGGCTGGACAAGGTAGTGACATAAACCTTAAGGCTACAATGCCCTTGCTAGAGTCCTCTAAACTCAACCTGCCGGTGCCCCTGGAGCTGTAGGGAGATGTCAGCCTTCAACAGAAAAAGAAGAAAGTTAGGAAGTAACTGGACTTTTATCTGTGTCTTGAAATGAATGTCTGCAGGGTTTCCAAGGAGTGACAGGCTCCCGAGGCAGCAGTGGAGAGAAGGGACCTCCAGGTGACGTTGGGCCAACGGTAAGTTTCTGGTTTTGTGTCTCAAAGAAGGCCAAGTCATGAAATAATTGAGTGGAAACAAGTTGTTCCCACAGCAGCTCTGCCTTTAATTCACACTCATCCTTCTTAAGGAGATGTCTGGATATAAAAAGCCCAGGCTTCTTAACTGTTGATGAAGCATCTAACAATCCCCACCTCCCTTTGCTCTCTGTAGGTTCACAAGCTACACGAAATCCAACAACCAAACAAATTTCTGGTATAAGATTCTGGCATAAAACAGGAGAGTCAGTCCTGAGCTGGAGTAGGCAGTGTTAGGCTTGGAGGGGGAACCGTCTAGAGGTCTAGATGTCACAGTTATTTCTTCTTCTCAGATGTTAAAACCCACCTGCTATGTTGGGAAATCTGTTCTAAGGTTGTATCTGAGGAATTTCTGCATCCCTGTTGATGGTGCTTTGTGCCACTTCTAAGGCTGCTGCTTTATTTATTTTTTTTTTCTTGGAAAAGAAACCAAAATATTACTGTGAGCTTGAAGCTCTTCTAGTCACTGTCACAAAGTCAAGGAAATGATGAGAGTGTGGGAAACGAGCTTTGTGCTCCATGTTCCACTAGTGTAACCCGCATCCCCATTCATTTCTTTGTTTTCTTCTGTTCATCCTTTCCCTAGACTTTTTTTTCCCCTTTCTTTCCTTGTAGGGGCTGCCGGGTCCAAAAGGAGAAAGAGGAGAGAAAGTGAGTTTTTGTGGTGCTGGGCGTCATCGCTGTCACTGTGTCCTTCACTCAAAAGAGGGGATGTGGTAACGTGGTCTGCAAGCTCTGCTTAGACACACAAACCTCCCGAGCGTTGAATAACTCCACGTACCTCTAGCTTGTTGCCTTTCCATTCGCCAAGCTGCTGGGATGTACATAATCCCTAGTGTCAATGGTAGTAATGAAGAAGAAATGCCAACTGAAAATCCACTGTTTGCTGAGAAGGAAAAACCAAAACCACTCGATGTGACTGAGTTGCTATTTTTTTAATGCACTGCATAAGAGGGAACTCATTTGTAATAATCCCCTGGCGTGCCCCAGCACAGAGAGGATTGATGTCAGGAGATCTGTGCTGCCTTTGAAGGTTATTTTATTGTGAGAGGAAGTTTTCTTCATCTTGACTTTTCATTAAAGAAACCCTGTGTCTTCCTAGGAGTCTGAGTCTCATTGCCAAGACTGGCTTATGTGCATTTGGCTTCAGACAGGAGGGAGCTGCTTTTGATGAGCTGCTTGTGTCTCCAGTTAATGCTTCAGTATTAACATCTTTAACACCATTCTCCTTCCAGTCCCATCAGCTTTTCCTTTTCTATAAGTTTTTTTCTTTTTTTTTTTTTTTTTTTTTTTTTTTTGCATTTGAAATTTCATTTTTTACACCCTTGGGTGTTTTGCCAAGCTTTTAATTCTGTGTAATCTGCACAGTGCTGCAGCCAGAGATGTTTATTTTATAAACATTTTTAGAAGTGCACAGTGCCTTAGTTATAAATTTTCACAGATAGAGCCAGTGTTTATTTTTAAGCAGCTTTTTGCATTTTTATCACTTTTCCCTACTTAGTGAAGTAAAACTTTCTAAAGAAACCCTCAGATGTGATTTATTCAGAATACAGTAACAGTAAGTATCAATATTCATAAAAGATTTAGACAAAGATAGGATGTTGTAATATCTGATCATATTAAGAGTTTTACATATCACAGAACATTGAGTTATAGACTAAGCATATTTTTTGATAAAATTTGAGAGTGAAATTTACTCTCTCTCTATTGGTAGCTTTGGTAATCATTAAGATTCAGTCCAGGCTTTTTGATGTTCAAGAGAAAAGCGATTATTGTTGTTTCCCAATTTCAATTTTATGGCTTCAGAGTTTTGCGATAAATAAATAAAGCTGTATTTCACAGTAATTAATATCTTTGAAACTCAAGCCGAGAAAAAGAAAGGGCAGAAAAGCTATCATGCATTATGATGTTGATCCTTTTAAAATTATATATATTTTTTTTTAATAAAAAAAATTGTTTCACTTTAGGGGGAACCACAGTCCTTGGCCACAATTTACCAGCTCGTTAGCCAGGCTTGTGAGCGGATGATTCAGAGTGAGTATTACCAGCCCAGCTCCCCGGTGTGTCCACGCCTCTCCAGCAGTGGTGAACAAAACCATGGGGGAGACAGCAGGAAGCTGTAGTGACCCAGGGAGCTCCTCCATCCTCTGCCGTGCTGAGCACCACACATTGCAAATGTCCCACCACAGGCTCTCAGCGCTACATTGGTTTTATTAGGTGACATTAACACAGAGACCCATTGGCATTTTGCAAAGACTCCTTTATTTCTCAAATGGAAAACTTGAAATTAATTTGATAGAAATTGTTCTTTCAGTGATTTGTGCTGAGTCCTCTTGAGACATGGTATTTTTAGTAAAGCCCCTTTGCTGAGATGCACGAAAAGAAGCAGAGGTTTGCCCAAGGTCAGGCAGCAAAGTCATGACTCAGCTGTCCATTTTCCTCTTCAGCTTCTGGTTTTCTCAGTTTGGACTGACAGCCTTTTAGCACTAGCTCATAGTTTTAAGTACCCTTTTAGACAACATCCTCTGATTTTGTCTCTTTTCTAAATTTCTCAGCCAAGAAACATTCATTTTCTGCCTTCCCTCCTCAGCTCATGTGTTGAAATTTGATTCATTCATTCATGAACACGCAAGAAAGCCAGTTCCTGTTTGGGAAGAAAGGTTAAAACCAGGAGAACCAGGGCCACCAGGTCCTCCAGGTCCCCCTGGAAGCAATGGAGAAAGAGGAGAAAATGGCACCCCTGGACAGCCAGGCAAAGATGGGTATCCTGGAGAAAGAGGTATGGACAGAAGCATTCCTAAGCATTTTTTACTATATCTTTGATACTTTAACCAAACATTTCAGTACTTCCATCAGTACTGTAAAGATATCATGTCATCTAATATCATTGCTATTTTCCATTAAGACTTCTCTCTTCTGGGGAGAGAAACCCAAGTTAGGTAGCTCAAGGAGCAGAGAGAAGACAGATGAAGCCCACTCTTTTTGTGACCTCTCCTTTGAGAGGAAAGCCAGTTTGATACCGTGTGTAGGTGTTGGGGGATGGAGGGTTTAATTTTAGAGGGCAGGAGGATTTTTCTATGGAAAGGCAAAAGAAACAGTCATTTGGATGAACAACTGGTGGTGGAGGAGATCACTTCTGGGCAGAAATGATGAGTCTTGGAAAACACTGAAGGAAGGTTTCTGGAGCATTAGTTCCAGCAACAAAAGCCTGACACATGACTAAAGAAATAAATTAATGTAATCTCAGAAAGTGGCATCAACTATTACACATGAATGAGTGAACAGTGGAACTAGTTTTGCTTGGATTTGCATAAAACATTTGTCAGTGGCTCAAGTAATTGTCTGTCGAAATAAAATGAAAAACGTTGGTTTCAGAAGTGTCCTAACATCTCTAAGAAACTAGACCCCTTCTGTTTAACTCCTTGCTCTGGCACTATTCAGTCTTATCTGGTATCTGTGGAGCTTATCAAAATGTCACTTAGACGAGAAGGGAAGTAACAACCTGCAGATGTTTCCAGCCTCTCGAGTGAGGAGGTGGGAGAAGACAGATTTCAGTGAAAAACAACCTTAAGGACACGGATGATCAAAATATTTTCATCTTAAAAATATGAAAAATGGTATTTTGTCAAAATGCATGTGTTTCGCTGAGACGTACTAGTTTCACGAGCAATTTCATGTGAAAGCAGCAATCCTGACTGCACCAGGTTGAAGAGACAGTTCAGGTTTGTGATGTCTCTGACCCATGTGAAGAACTTGGAGTGGACCTCACCCTCAGGCCAGTGCACTAACACCAGTGCTATGAAATTCTCTGTGAAAAACCTCCATAATCACCTGTATCAGGCTGCAAATCGATGCTAGTTGGAGCTTTGTTGGTCACAGGCAAATGGCTGCTCTGGAAAATAGAGTAAGTGCCTGGACAGAATTAAAGGAAATGGATATTTCTTTGTGTTGCCAAGGGCTGTGACTCTATTTTAATATCTAATAGCCTGGTGAGGAAACTCTGTGAGACTTAATTCAGGGTGAAATAAAAAAATGCAGTGAAGTGACACTTGCATCTTATTTGTCATTAGGTGCCCCGGGGCCCAAAGGAGAAAAAGGGATGTCTGGAGCCAGCGAGGAAGGGATCCAAGGACCCAGAGGCAGAACAGGTAGAGTGAATACAACCTCTTTGTATTGACCCAGTGGGGTTATCTGGAGCTCACCAGCTGCCAGATTTGAGGTGTCATTCAGCATTAGGACCACTGTGGTGGGGCAGATTTACTTTCCCACCACAGCACTGTTGAGAACATCCTGAGTGGTGGTTCCTCTCTGCTAGGACACAAGAGCCTGCTCCATGCTGCCTCCTCCCTCTGGTACCCATTCCCAGGTAGAATTGGATGTTAAGGGCCTGGGACACATCCAAGGAGCTTTAGTTTTGCTGCCTTTTTGCATGCAAGACCAGATGCTCAGGGGATAGAAACTCTGAAATTCAGCTCATGAAACACAAGGGTTTTGAGTAATCTTTTAGGATTTGGTGTACTCCCTGTTCCTTGGAATCAGTGGGAGGTTTGCCGCTGACATAACAAACCAGGCCCTAGCAAGAGAGTGTGGTCAAACATATTCTTCTGTCTTTAAATTTTTATAGTTCAGGTGTAAAGACACAAAAAACAATGACTCTGTGATGGTTCCTGGGGTTAAGGTGATTTTCTGCCTTGACACGTAGCTGGGCTTTGGATTCTCATAATCAGACTCTGTTTTCAGCCAAGCTGGGCACCCTTAAGGTCAAGAATAAGCCCTCTAGTTACTGGGATTGAGAAGAGGTTTTCCAACTGGAAGGTGTTATTTTTCCACCAAAAAGAGGAAACAATACTCAAAAAATTAACTAACATGTAGGATGGAGAAAACATAGAAGAGGTTTTACACTGAAGCAGCTAAATAAATGTGCTACAGCTTACAGTGTTTCTCCTTCTGCAGGCCCACCAGGAGAAGTTGTGCTGGGAAAACCAGGTCCGAAGGGTTACCCTGGAAATGCTGGTCCTCAAGGCTTTCCTGGTGTCAGAGGGCATCCTGGGCAGTCTGGGTATCCAGGGGGTTGTGATATCTCTGGATGTTACGGGGCCAGTAGAAGAGGTAAGTCCTGACTATCTCAGTACCTAAGTTACGCTTTTATAGCTGGTGACTTCTCTGAAGCTGGGCAGAGACCTCCGTTCATCCTTCAGGCACTGTCAGTCCTGCAAGAGCCTCCTTTGCAAAGCCATCGGGATGATTCACGTGCAATTCACACGGATAAATGCCAGCTCCATTGACTGCTCCTCAGCCATCCTTCACAGATTAACACATAACTGCAGCACTAGTTGAGCATGTGGAGCGATCCTGAGGGTATCTTCAGTTCTTAATGTCCCCAGCCATGTTTCCGTGGTGGATAGAGAGGAACAGTATCTCAGCTCATACACATACATTTCACGGAGGCTCAATTGTACAAAGTCCTGGGAAATGAATAAAATCACTGGCACTGAACAAAATATTCACAAGGGGAAAGAATTAATTCTTCACCATTCCTTCTCAGTACTTGATAGTGATTTATTCATTTGCTCAGTGGCCTCGTCTCCTTTCCACACACAGATTTCATCCCCTGATGGCTGGTGCAGAGGCAGCTGAAGACATTGCTTTGCTCTGGAAATCTCTGGGTGAAAGCTCCAGGCACACCAAGAGAAGCAGCAACCCGAAAACCACATGTGGTGTTTGTGGGTGCCTTTTTTGTCTCATGTCCCATCATTTCTATATGGACAAGTCAATCAGACACTAAAGCCACCGAACCAGCCTGTGTTCAGATGAGTCATCTGTCTGTTTGAACCCTGCAGTGTTCAAACTCACATCGCACATCCCCCAGCAAGACAAAGACACAGGCAGAGGTACAGGCTGACAGACTTGTAAGAAAAAAAAAGAAATAATGTATTGAAATGCTCAGAAATATCAGATCATTTTTGCCCGTTTGTCTGCTTGTGGTTTCTTTCTGTCACTTGTTATTCTGGGTCCAACAGCACAGAGGAAAACAGCATCTCATGCCTGAAGATGCAAATCTGCTGGAGCAAACCTGCATTTTCTCTTGGTTGACAAGGTAACAAAGTCTAGCACCATTTTGAACTGTTTCTTCTTTTGGCAAAACGCCGATGGCTTCCTTGCAGGGGTGTTATGTACACAAGCATCGCAGACAGCGCGATAACCTTCCCGTGATGTGACAAACCCCAGCGTTTAACCCCGTTCTCTGGGGCTTGGTAACTGTCAAGCAAAGCCTTAGATGAGACAGAGCACATCCGTGTACTGAGAGGAGCTGGAGATTAACCCGCTGGCCTCTTCCATCCCTCCCTCCTGCACTCGGAGTAGCTACTTTGCATTTTATCAGGTAGAATATTGAGGAGCTCCGGGTCTGACTTTTATCTATATGACACGGAGGTAGTTGTCGTGTTACACCCCTTCCCTGGCCTGAGCCATGGTCTAATATGTATCCACAACAAACCATGCAGATACTGATAAAAATGATAAAAATCCTGCTTTGCAATCGCTACTTCGGGCCGTGCTCAGTTACACCCTTTGTAAACTGCCCCTGCTTCTGGAACAAACATTCCTCAACTGTGATTTAAACCTGGAGCAACAAAATAGTTCATTTTCTGCAAAAGCAGAAGGAAGCAAAAAGGGATCGGCACAGATTTTTTCGAAGATGCCAGCAGGCAAAAATCTGGAGCATCGCGCACATTCCTGCGCATTTAGTTTGAGTGTGCAATTTCTGTGCCTACACCCAGGTAGCTGGGTATTCATACAGCTATAGCCAAATTTTGGAAACTTAACAGCAAATACACCCACATTTAGAGAGCAGATTGTCACATAAATACCAAAGAGAAAGATAGCTACCTTAAGAAAATTATGTTGCTTAGACAAGGAAACCAAATGTTATTTCTTCTTACCGTCATGGAAAAAATCCTGTAGAATTAGGGAATTTTGCTAAAGAAGCATTTGAATATATCAGATTTGTATGGGAGACACCCTACAACAAAAGTCACATAAAAATACGATTACTGTAAATATTTAAAGCAGTCCTTGGCTTGATGTATGTTCATTCTCTAGAAACTCCCAAGAATTAGTGTTTTCAGTATGACATACATTCCCTTTGGAAAATGCATAGAGATACCACTCTGATAGAAGTAACATTTCTATTAGCTTTGGAGCTTTCCAGGATTGCCTTGACATATGAAATAGAAATCTTTCGAGCTTAGATGAAGTGTTGCTGCTCCAGCCAGAAGAAAAAGGAGTGGTCAGAGGAGCTGAATTCCACAGCACATCGGGAGCGCGGAGTTCGGAAGGGATGCATCCATTGGGACAGACACCCTGCACATGTGTTGTGCAGTTGTGGATTTTTCCACTTCTATGGCTCAAAGAGCTTTTGATCTGTGTTTTCCCTCTCTGAAAAAGGAAGGTGTTCTGAAAAAAAACCTACCAAGCCTGAGTTAATTTGCATTCAGAATGATTCTATGTTTAGCACTGGATATAAACCCCAATACCTGGGGTAAAACAGTGGGCAGGAAGGGCAAAGGAGGTAAAAGGGATACCTTGCAAAGCAGAACCTAAAATCGTTGCCAGGTTCCTCACAAACATGCTAAGAGTAAGTATTCCAAAGTGCAACATCTGCATTTTGCGGGTAATTCCGCTGCCTTTCCAATTTAAATCAGTGCAGCCAAATTCCCAGCTCTGAGTTTGCTCTTCTGTCTGTTCACATCTAGTAACCGCAGGAGATTTGACATAGAGTTCCTTTAGTTTTCTTTATTGACTGCTTTTGAAAGTTACTTACCTCACCTCACTGCCTGTCTTGGGATTTACTCTATTTGGTAGAATTTCAAGTGACCTTTGCTTTTGTCTGATCATTTCAGATACAACATGAAGGGTCAGACTTTAACAAAATTGGGTCCCAGGAGGGCTATCGATTAGGAGACAGACAACCTGAACAAACAGCTTGCCCATTTATGTTCCTAAACTTTCTCCCATGAGTGGTTTTATTGCCTTGAAATCGTGGCTATTTGGTCCACCCAGTATCATTGAGCATACGTGCGGGAGCTTAGGAACCCAACTCCTCGAAGCCTAGGAGCATTTTTATGGAGAGATTTTAGGCACTGAGTGTGTCCTAATCCAGCAACGAATGCTGCAGGCTATTAAACAGCAAAAGGAAAAGATTTCAGTGGCTGGAAAATCACAGCAGCCCAAAAGGAGAGGTGTGGGGAGGCTCGGGACACCCTGCCCAAGCCCAGATTGTTGTTACCTCCTCTGCCAGTGAGCACAGAAACCACCCGTTCATGAATGTTAATACCCCACAACCTGCTGTGTTCCCTCTTGTGGTGTTCTTCACCACGCTTTGTACTTTTCTGGCCCAATTTATCACTTTTAATGCAAGCTGTAGTTAAGGAGAGACTCACTCATTAGCAGTGCGGTTTGGAAAATTCTCTGGCGGATCTTTCATTAGCAGGGACTTTGTTCTCAAAGCTTTAATTGCTACAAATAAAAGTTTAGATAATGGTTTTTCTGCATTTAAACCTGTGTTCTGGATAAACTTGAATTAACTTCAGCACATAAATGTAGCATGTCCTTGCAAAATCCCCCAAGCCTCCTACCTTTTTTTCACCTTTACAGGCTAATGGTTGCTTACCTCCCCTTCTGTTCATTCCTTCTTAAAAACTTTTGTCCTGATTTGCTCATCCTCATTACTGCCCTTAAATAGTCTGTGTCATAGAGACTTTCTTTTCCACATGGTGACAGTCCTTAAATTGCAAGAAATTGGGATTTTTATCCCCACTGCAAGAGTTTGACCCAGCTCATGCAGCTGGATTCTGGCAGAGGTTTGGGGACCTTCCAGAGACAGATTGATTTGCCACGAGTGTCATTTTAAGGTATTAAATCGATCTCAGGGGTAGATACAACAAATACAGAGGACAGACCAGCAACTCTGCTAACAAGCAGCTCTGCAAAGGTTTTGTTCAGAGCTCAGCAGGTTGGCTTGACTGGATGTAAAGGATTGGAAACAACGAAGGAATCCTGGTTTGGGATGGAAGTTCTGCTCTGGGGAGAGCCCTTTGGGGCTATCGAGGTGGGGCTGTTATAGGGAGATTTTCCTTAGCATTAGATGTGAATTTTCTCTCTCATGCATACATCTTTCTGGATGGCTGTCTCTACACAAGAGGATTTCCTCCAGTTTCGTGATAAATATCTAAAGAGAAACACCCCAAAGGGAGGTGATGAACACTATGGGGATTAGCTCGCTAGAGAATGAGATGATACGGTGGAAAACAGTCCTGAAAACAGCTGGGGAAATGGGGATGACATAGATCACCCCACCAGCCAGCTGCAGATAAAATACCCTGCGTGCCCTACACAGCCTGACAAAGGGAGCATTAGGGAACCAGAACAAAGAGCATGTAGGGAAAAAACCAGGAAAATGGTGGTAACTGAGGTTATTACAGTCAGGTTTCCGTGCCTTTGGTGTTCTTCGATCATGGCCAGTGGAGCTGTACTGGTGGGAAATCATGAAACACCACGGTGAGGATATGATCTCTCTTCCACAAGTAAAATAGAAAAAATCAGCATCTGTGTCTGCTTTCTGCGATGCCTTCGGGATCTCTGAGCTGTTTTATATTCCCAGATCCTGTAAACCAGTTACTTTGCTCTGGGCCTCTTCCAAGGCAGTTTTAGAGCTTCTGCTGTAACCCAGTCTTGCTTCCTCACTCTTCTTCTGATGGCAGCTTGTTCACTCAAGTCCTGGGAATCAGTTCTGAGCTGGGAACATTGCAAATGCTAACAGCCTGGCTGCATACATTTTCCTGGAGTCTTTCATATGCTAAAAAACTCTCTCTTTGTGCTGCATGGGTTTGCAATAGCAGAATTATTCATTATTCTACAGTTATAGTCTGGTTCATGTCCCAGTTTTATTCCAGTTTCTGATCACTGAATCCTATGGCAGGATACCATCTCCCTTAATGGTCTCCAAGATGGAATTACCTGTCTAAGAAAGACTGGCGGGTGTTGGTTCCTTGACTTTATTTGAACTTCAGAGTGGGGAACTATTAATGCCACGTGAGAAGAAATGGGGTTATTACTGTATGAAAAACATTACAATGTTAGCAAAACAGAGGATGCCAGTGACCTGCATTGCTGGAGCTTCTCCCAAAATGCCAGTAACACCTTCGTGGCTGGTTTTAGCTGTCACTTTTCATCTTGTCCTGGCAAACCTTGTGATCTCATGATAGCACTGACCCTTCTGGGACAAAACCACATCCTTAGGACTCCTGATCACACATGATATTTTTGATGTGCTAATGGAGCAAATGCATGTGGCTCTTTCCTCCTCCTGTGCAGCTGAGGAGTCCTGCCAGGGGTGGCATTGCTGTTCCATGTCCTTGCCAGGGGTCCTGCTCTGTTGTTGTCACCGTGCCACATTCCCCTTGAGATGCTGGCATTCACACTGTGTGCACTGGCAATAACTTTTTGCAGAAAATGTGAAGATTTGAGATGGTTCCTTTGCTGTGAGCAAAGTACAGCCTATGTCTGCCTCTACTGAATTCCCCCACAGGCCACCTTAAACATTTGGCTCTTGAATCTCTCCTTAAAACTTTATCAGTTCTTCTGCCAGCCCCAAATCATTCTGTTCTGCTCGGCAGGGGCCTGACCCTTGCTGGGCAGCCACCCTCAGCTCTGCAGGTCCCCATCCCTGGTCTGCCTTGGCCATCACTCCGAGCCAGGAGATGTGAGCGGAGACTCGAGCTGGTGTTGACTCACCATGTGGTTTTATTGCTAAAAATGTGCATGAACAGCCACGTCTCCCACCTGCTCTGCTGCTCTGGGTGCTGACGGGCTCGGGTGAAGGAGGAGGAGGAGGAGGTTGCAGAGGGAGCTCTGCGCAGCCATCGTGGGCAGGGCTGCAGCTTGGCGATAGGATGCCCCAGCAATGCCCAGGGTCAGAAATCATCCTTCACCTTCATGATTATTTTATCGGGGCATTTGAAATGGGAAAAGGCATGGGAGAGAGGTCAGGCCACCTCCCTGAGCCCAGCCTGTCCCCCGGCCCCCACCGCAACACAGACTGCAGCCGCGATCCCACATTTACCCACTAGACCTTGAAGATGTTGGACTGTTTGTTTTCCTTCCATCACCAGAAGCAAACTCACTGGCTGTGAAAAGGGATAAATTAGCATCTCTAAAGAGCGAGTCTCTCTTTATTCTGAAAACAAGCAAAGATGGAGCGGCAGCTCAGGCTCCCTCATCCTCCCTCCTTGCATTGTGCCAGCTCAGTTCCTCGTGGAACTGGCCCAAACCGCGGCTACTCTGTGTTTTTGGGAGCTGTGCAGAGTTTTTAAGCACTTGGCTGAGTCTGTGAACACAGAGGTCAGTTGTAGCTTCTTAGATGAGGCCAAACAGGCTGATCACTGCATTGATTTTTAGCCTGTGTTGCTTGAACTCAGCGCAGTAACTTGAATTTCAAAGAAGTCTCTTTGAACATGATTGTTTCAGTTCCAGCACTACTGTCACGAGCCTGTGCAGTTCTCTGCTGCTCAGGGAGCCACGTGGCATAAGCACGCCTTACGTGCCAGGCTACTATGTAGGGGTGCCACATGTCTCACCTGGGGTGTCACCTACCCCAGGTTCTGGCTTCTACTGGGACCTTCTGTGCTGCCCTCCAGGCAGTGCCTGCCTCTCCCGGTGTGGGTTTTCCAAAGCCCTGGGCTAGCCAAAGCTGCCCAGCAGTGGCCAGACAGTCTCGTGTGTGGTGCTGGTCCCATCTGGATGTGGAGGAGTTGGTGGGTAGAGCCCAGAGCCCCTCAGCTGCCAGCCTGAGTCATGGAGCCACAGCAGGTCCCCAGGGCAGCCTGTATTTTTAGGGTATTTCTGCCTTTCCTTGCACATCATGGCAAACTGTTTATAAGCCCTTCTGCTTGTCAGACCTCTGAAGTCAGCAAGGAGACACTGGGCTGCTGTGCTAGTCCCTCCTGACACCCAAAAATCAGCAATGGGGCTGGGAATGCTGCGTTTGGAGGTACCAAATAGAGGGGATGTTGAGCTGGGTGGACTTAGGGTCTGTCCAAGTGTGGTCACTCTCCTGTGGCTGCAAAAACATACAGAGAAAAGGCAGAAGGCAGATGAAGCCTGTGCTAAGCCTCTGTTTTCCATCTTTTAACCCACACGTCTGGCTCAGCAGTGCCCTTGTGTGCCGATGTCTCCCTGCGGTGGGACAGGGCTCAAGTGTCCCCCCACTTCCTCTGGCTGTGGGTTCCTGTCCCTCCTTTCTCGCTAAAGGTCCCAAAGCAAGGACAAGACAGGTTGGTTTAGTGTGGACAGAACTGGGAAGAGAAGCGTCACTGAATCAACAGGCCAAATTTAAGGCCATAACACCTGCAATTTCTGCAAAGTGCCATTCTGAATGCTGCGTGTCCTCTTCAGGTTTACCCAGGTAAGGGCATGTTTCCTTATTACACTAATGCACTTTCTGGATTTCTGTTGTGGCTTCCCCATCTCTACGTGCCTTCCTGACCTAGAGCAAGGGTTTTTCAGCTCAGGGTGACCCTCTGCTATTTTGCAGCCGCCATAACTTTGATCCAGGAAATTTCCCTTGAAAAAGCACTAAAGTGCTACCGACATGGTCTGAATCTTAACCCCAAATCCTCCCTTCATTCGCAAGATCCTCACCCAGCTATGGTTCCCGTGGCTTCTGAAGGGCATTGGCCAAAGTGAAATCCGGCAATGCAGAGATTGCAGCTGCATGTGCTCATGATGGCTGTTGGTTCTGACGGGGCTGAGCTGCCTCCAGCAATTCTTTCAGCCTTTTCAGTCTCCCCGTCTTCACCAGCTGAACCACAGACCACATCCCTCACAGGCATCCCACATCTGGAACTTTATTTATCAAATGACTCATACAGGGACACATAGTCCTGAACCACTTCAGCTTGACAGGGCATAATTACTAGGCAGGGCACACCGAGACCTCTGGAGACAACTGGAGCTAATTTGCCAGGGGCTGGTTTGTAGGTGCGAAGCCTCTTTATGTGCTGCTTTAGGGACCAAGCTCATGTTCTTACATTGCTGAGTATATGCCAATGAATGCCACCATGCTATGTACAGACTTTAATAAGAACTTTTCCCCTAAATTAGATGGAGGAGATGAAAATGGCTTGGCGAAACGACACGACCTTGGAAAGTATTCCCAGAGAGCTCTGGAGCAACTCAAGCGTGGACAGGCAGTAAATTATTCAAAGGGCTGTCTCCATTCCTCTGCTCCTCTCCTTCCAGGTGATCTAAAATCCATGGAGTGGGATATATTCTTTTCCTTCTGGGGCTATATTTAGATCATTCCTGCCAGCCAGGGTGGGAGGAAGAGACCAACAGTTCCCAGCAAACACACGATGATGAACATCCAGAGGAAGATCCGGTCAATGACCATTGCGACGTATTTCCAGTCCTCCTTCACCTGGGAACACAGAAATACCACTTATTAACCTTTATTTGAGATTCAAACTTATGAAGGCTATCAGTGCTCTGTTCCAAAATAGCATATTTTCATTGAAGTCCAGAGATAGGAGGGGAAGGTCTTATATACATTTTGTGGTCCTATATGATGGCAAAGCTTTATTCTACCAATTGCTGGTGTGGGAGACAGATTCCCAGACTGTGTGGGTGTGTATGTGCAATTGCAAACCCTGTTCACAGCTCTCCAGGGATGACACACACCCGTGGATAATTAAGCTCGTCTGCACACTCAGGATCCCATTTTCCACAAGCAGCAGCTGTAACTGGGTGTGTAAATGTGGCTGCAATTCAGTGTGGGGAGGGTGGGGTGAGGGGAAAAGAAATTACTCATTTTCCCATGCTCGTAAACAGATCTGCTTACAGAGTAATGAAGCCAAACTCTTTCTGCAAAGGGATTTACAGCTCTGGGTGAGTAAGCAGTGAAAATGAACCAGCAAATAAAAAAAAAGCGTTCTTGCTCACCCTACTTTTTCCCCACTTTTGTCTTGCTGTGGTAGGATTTTCCAACAATTCCTCTCTGGGGAGGTCTAGTACTTATTAATACCATCAGGAAAGAATTGTAAATGGCTATTTCATTAAGTAAGAAACCACATACATATGAAAACCTCTTTTATGCAATTGCTGTTATTAATTTCTTTCCCAGGGAGAGGACTGATCAGATGGCAAAGCTTTATTTGATATGGCTGTACCCATTATAATTTCCTACAATATACCACTTGGTGATTAACAGGCCCGAGGGCTGAAATTTGGCACGCTGCCTTGCTCTCTAGGGAAAACATCTCAGCAGGGACCAGCTCAAATCTTTTCAGTTGCGGTGACTGCAGCAAGACGGGAGTGTGGTGGATGGAGCCCAGAACTGTAAGTGTGAGATAAAACATGATTTGTAGGAGAATTGGCTTAATTTTATTATTTTTTTTTAAGGATTTGCTGATTATGCTGAAAGTTAATTTTGGTAAAGGAAGCAATCCAAATATCTAGGAAATATCCATTGGTAGCAGGCACTGTTTTCACGGCATCTTCAGGTCCTAAAATATGATGATCTGTCAAACAACAATCAAACAAGCTCTGAGCACAACACAGTGAGTCTGAAAACTCACCTTGAGTCTTTTCTTCCTTCATCAGTCACAGATGCAGCACTGAATTTTACCTTATACCCCGTGGGAGGTGCAGAGAAATCATGATGCGTCGGAGGGAGAGAATATACAACCCTGGCTTCTGTCACCAGCGCCGCAGCATTTTATTGAGCTGAGAGGATTAGTCCTTGCAGGTAAAGTATGTGCATTAACCTCATTTTTCTGTGCTGAGCCCTTCATAAACTGTTCACAAATCTTCCAAGGTATTTGCAAAGTAGCTGTGGTTACTCTGTGCCGCAATCGGACAACGCTCAGCTGAAGCAAGGCCAGCAAAGTGAGCTCTTTAATTACTCCTCTCCTTGTGGACTGCCTTGGTTTAGGGATTTAAATCATTGGTATTGCTCCGGCTCCTTGGCTCAATAAGCAGCTTTGTAAATTGGGAAATGAGGCACACACGAGAGAATATATCGTATTTTCACATGATTTGTTCTCTGAACAAAGCATCTTAAATTTTGGGAATAAGTGGACATTTTCAAAAGTGTAAAAATTACACTTTCATGTAATGTTTTTGTGCAATGGATAATTTTGTTCCCCTTAAAAATAGCACCAAGTTAAGCAGGTCTTTACTATTCAATAGGCAGAAGGAAACAATCGAGGTTCATCCTGAAGCTTGTCATCTTCTTGTGGGGGGAACTATGTTGTTTTATGATTGTACAGCCCTTAGCTCCATCTATAATTAGGGTGAATAAAAGAAATAGTGACCTTTGAAAGGAATTTTCTCCTCCAAAGGATAAGGTCTCAGTGGATAACTCCCCTTGGCTGTACATTTTCTGGCCTATTCATCACTTGCTGAGAGTTGGAGTGAGTCTCAGACACTTAAAATTCCTGGTGAGAAGGGCAACTAAGCAAGCTCTGGATGATTGTGTTTATGGGATTCGTGTCCCATGATGCAACCAAAGATGTGTAAATAAAATCTGAAATTTACTATCTCATGTCCAACTGGAAAGCTGGATTGAGTAAACAGGGCCCCATTCTGGCAAAATAAGCTTTTTTGAGGATCTGTGTTAGTAAAACTAAGTGAAAGTAAAACTAAGTGAACTTTCTTCACACAAAGAAATGAACTAGATGTTTCTTTTTGAGAAAAGAAGGGGAGAATGGGACAAGAGGAATGACTTTAAAAGTTCAACAGAGTTTTGCTTTCAAATGTAATGGTGTATGCATAAATACTCAGTCCACCTCAAAAATGATGGCTGGAAATGTGTCAGATGTTTGCAAAATCAATATCCAGCTTCAGACCGAGAGTGCAGAAGGGTGAAATTGGAAATTATGGAGAGACAATGAAAAAAAAAAAAAAGAGGAGGAGGAAAAGAAAATTATGTGGATTTTTTTTTTGTTTTGTTTTGTTTTCTGACAGCACTGTAGCATTTCCCTGTGGTCCAGCACCTCCCGTGGAGCATGATCCGCAGAGGCCTCTCTGACAACATCTATGCAGCTGTCAACATCTGCCACCCCAACTCCTGAGCTGTATTTTGATTAGTTTATAAGAAGCTCACTCAAAACTATTTTTGGGAATGGATCAGGGGCAGGAACCAGCTGATTCCGCCACCCTCCCCCCCCCCCCCCCCAAAATTCCTGAAAAATGAGGGGACCTGTTTGAGTGGAGGGCTGAGGTGCCTCGGTGACATCTGATTGCCAGGACCCAGAACCTGCAACACAGATTAGAGCAGTTCTGAGTGGTTTTATTGTACTTTGTTAAAAATAAACCAGTGAGATTATCCTGTTTTTCCTCCCCCTCAGCTACTTTCTCTCCCATTTTATTTTTAAGCTGTCTTCAAAGTCTTTATATTCGAGTAGTTCTGAGGTGCACACAGGCATGAGGACAGCAAGGCTTTCCAGACAGTGCTGTTGGTGTCTGGTTATTTTGACTTGTGTGTGACATGCAACTTGTTTTGCTTCTCAGTCTGTAATTAATTTCTAATGGTATTTCTATCATACACTGGGACAATTTGGTCTGCATTTTCCCCAGTGTACAATTGTGCTTGCATTGTTTGCAGGTATCTTTTTGTAACACACAACTGCTTCTTGCATTTCCCATTTTGTCTTCGCTGAAGCACTTAATTAAATGAGCTATTTACTTTTAATTTAGAAGCATTGTCCCCGTGGCAATGGTCCTTTAGAAAAAAAAAAAAAAAGATAGAAACTTCAAAAGCAGCTCTGTTCTCATTCTGGGAAGGTGCACGTCTCTGAAAATACAACCCAAGAGACAGCACGCTGTGTCTCAGGGGCTGCAGCAGCATCACAAGTGCCTGCTGATAGATTTGTTGAAGAATTCCGTGAAGAAATGCCACAATTTGATTTGAAGATGAAAGCAAATTTCTGAGTACTGATTTTTTCCCCCCAATAAATTCTCATTTTATTAGATCGGTTCTGCTCGTTACAGTAAATTTCAGTCCCAGAAGATCGTATTTCCTTCTTCATTGTCATTGCCACCTGGAGAAAAAATGTGCTTTCCCAGTTGACTTGACTTGGATCCATCCAGAGAAAATTGTACAGCCTCAGACCGGGGTAAGAATCTGAAAACCCAACTTCTTCCTACGGTGCCAACCCCAGCTGCTGTGATGGAGCAGAGAGCTGGGGGCAGGTCTGCAGGCTCTTCCCAGGGACCCTGGTGCATCGGTGGCCCTGGGGGTGACCCTTCTCCTCTCCCACTCCTGGATGTTTCCCTGGTGCCTTTGCTCACAGGCTGTGCTGCCAGGAGGGTCTGGTCAGAGCTCTCAAAAAATGCTTCTTTTCTTCTGCTTCTGATGTTTAGTGCTGTAAAAAAGCTTTCTCCTCGGGATAATCGCTTCATTTCAAGAGGGAAGAGTAGCGGAAGGTATAAGAAGAAAATTTGTGGCTTCTGAAGACTGTTCTCATTTTGAAGAAAGTTGCAATCATGGATTGAAATGAAAGAACCCAAGACATTAATCGATTCAGTTCTTAATGATATCAACAAGCTTAGCAGAAGAAGAATCAGTTGAAATGGGAAGTATTATTGGTGTAATATTCTTTCATTTGCACCGTGGGGAAACAAGTGAGTTAAAAATCGACTGACTTCTATGGGTTCACTTAGGATTTTTGCTTGGAGAAGAAAGCAGAGTTTAATTCCCACAGTCCTAAGGTGCTTGTGAAGTGCTTTAGCCTGGCAAAGGGTGCTGGGCTCTCAAGGAAGGAAGATGGGAATTCACAGCCCATCTCTGCCACAGATTTGTTCTGTGACCTTGAACAGGTCACCTCATCCCTCTATTTTGGCTGTCACTCCTCAACATGAGGAAGAACCAGCTACTTCCTCAAAGGGATGCTGTGAAGTGAAATACATTAAAGAACAGGGGCCTCTCAAACTACGGTACCAAGGAGTATATAAATGGACAGTAGCACTTAATCTTTTGTTGCTGCTGCTAAGTGCTCAGTACTGTGAAAAATGCAAATAGAAAGACACTCTTCATGGCCAGGAAGTCTTGCATAAAAGCACTATGAATTGCATTGACTCTAAATCTCCAGAAACAAAACCATAAGCACTGCTAAAAAAGTACCTTTTGCTGACAGATCCCTCTAGGAAAAGCAAGATAAGATTTTTCTTTAGCAAGAATACTAACTTTAGGTTATCTTGTCACTTCCTTCATTATGCCCATAATTAGCTGGCACTCTCTATCCATAGTATTACAGGGAAAGAGCTGTAAGAGGTATGAAAGGATGTGGCATTTGTACGTGCATCACCATCTCCATTAAAAGAAATTCTTTCACCCTTTACTTTCCTTTTCTATTTGTAGCCAAGTTTACCCCTTCAGAGTAAGTGTGAAATTTGTCTGTCCACCCACCTCCCTGCACAGAGCCAACTGCTCCAGTGGAAGTCCACTAATGAGGAACTGCATCACACAGAGCTAAACATACCCTGCCACGTCCCCACGCTGCCAGGTGCTTCCCACATCCACAACCTATTTTGGGAATTTGCTTTCCCAGGCTCAATAGCCAGAGTCAATGCCTAATAGAAAACAAGAGAGTGTGAATTCCTCGTCTGTCAGAGGCATCTGTGCAAAGAATAAGTCTGCCATGTTCCCACCAGATGACTGCTTTTTGGGTCTCTCTCACTATCTTAGCTGCTTCCTTCCTACCTAAAAACAAATTTACTCGTGTTTTCTGTTGGAGAATCCTATTGTTCTAGAGCCCTGAGCATGGTCTGATGATGCTGCCTGCCAAGACCTCAAGGACAACTTCTCCAGCTGTGCCTATAGCGGCCGATGTGCTCAAAAGCCACAATATCAGGGATGGCTGAGTCTCCATCAGCAAGTGTACTCTCCGTATAGCCTCCAGGTTTAGTAGAACTTCCTTAGCAGATAATTTTTTACTTACCCAAGGAGAGCAGGCTAAGTTAGCATACTTACTGAGAAATCTGCATCTTCTGCTCGCAGGTGGTCTGCGATGTAGTGAACCCCTTCCACTGCCAGCTTCAGGGTTGGGGACATCAACAGCAGATGTTGCTCTTTGGTGCTGTGAGTCTTGCTTCCTTGGGCTGGTGTTCCAGCTGCCTCGTTCTTTTTGCATTTACACCTGCACTGAGGGGGCTTGTGCTGGGGCTGCTCTTCATTTAGGTGGCACCGCTGGGATGCTGGAGAGCCAGTGGATTGGCCATTGGTCTGGGAAGAGTCCTCTTGCAGGTAGCAATACTGGATGCTCCGGGACCTACAACGGATGCTTCCTTCCTCTGCCTTATTAGGGCTGTACATCTGCTGCACGCTTAGTGATCTGCCTTTTGAGATGGAGGTGGTCTGGGTGTCACTCAGAGGGTGGCGTGAGGGTTGTGGAGAGGTGCAAGTCACCTGTACAGGCTCTGGGTGCAGCACAGAGTACTGCCCAGAAGGGGACTTGCAGACAGGCTGAGGCTTGGCTGGCTCCTCGAGGTGGGCACAGAAGGAAGTTGTGGGTGATGGCTCATTACTCTGGGGGCTGGGGGAAGATGAGGTAGTGGAGTTGGGCTCCAAGTCAGTTTCAGACCAAAGCCTTGATGTGTTGGTTACTTTGTGCATGGACTCAATGAGCTTCTTGCAATTGTCTTTCACTGTGGAGGGACGTTTCATGAAGAGAAGGCGTGGGACAATGTCAAGGAAGACCCTCCTCACCCAGTCAGGCATCGTGTGGGTACGTGGGGAACGATGGTGCACGTTGAGCACGAAGACAGTGATGATGATAGACAAGGTAACAAATATCATGGTAAAGAGAAGATACTCCCCAATCAGGGGGATGACTAAGGAGGTAGATGGGATAATCTCTGTGATGAGTAGCAGGAACACAGTGAGGGACAGCAGCACGGAGATGCACAAGGTTATCTTCTCTCCACACTCGGAGGGCAGGTAGAAGACCAGAACAGTCAGGCAGGAGATCAGCAGGCAGGGGATGATCAGGTTGATTGTGTAGAACAGTGGCAGCCTCCGGATAATGAAGGAATAAGTTATATCGGGGTAGATCTCTGTGCAGCATTCATATTTCTTGCTGTTGTAATTGCCCACAGCATTGATGATGACCCATTCCCCACTCTCCCAGTAGTCCAGCTGGTCCACATGACTGTGCATGCTCACCAAGTCTATCTTGGCTTTGTCATAGGTCCAGGAGCCAAACTTCATCTTGCAGTTTTGCTGATCGAAGGGGAAGAAGGTAACATCGATGCTGCAGGAGCTTTTATAGATAGCAGGTGGCATCCATTTAATTCTCCCATCATAGAAGAGATGGGCCTTGGTCAGGTGGGTGACTGCAAAGTCACCATCAGCACTGGGGAGAGACAGAAGGTAAGAAAAGACTAAGGCTTCTCTGGGATTTCTCAAATCTGTTAAAGAAATAGGATATTTACTGCCAGGCTTCCAAAAATGTACTCGGGAGATGGAAGATGTATATCACGTGCTAACGCAGGATCCATCCACTCTGTCCATGGTGTTTTATTTAATCTGGTGGCTTATACAAGCACAGAATTTGCATGAAAACATTAGCCCTCACCTTGCATAAGCCAGGTCCTTGAGTTAAATGTACACAAGTTTCCCTCACAGCTGTCCCATAAATGTCCTGGAAAGGGTTGAGGTTGCTTTAGAGAGGTGGGAGGAACCACTATGAGGGAGTGTGGCTGTGGGCTCTGCAGGATTAATTGTGACAGCTGCTATAAATGAAACAATGTTGGGTAATCATTCAGTCTTTTACATGAAAAACAGCAAGAACATCCTATTAATAGGAATAATGAAAGTTAATCTCATGATTTCCCAGTCAGGAATAGACCTGCCTTTTACAGTGTCTTCTTTACAGGGGCTCTCCCTTGGGGTCTGTGTGCTGGTATAAGATAAATAGATAACAACTCAGGTTTTAAAAGCAGAAAGCCATTTTCCAGAGAGTGAAAAAGCTATTGCATAAAGAGCATATTTTTTTGTTTGGATCTCTTTTTCCCAGCTGGAGGGTGTGTGAAAAGGGCACTGTTTTCCAGCAGCATTCTGCTCTGAACCCATGACACCATCTGCTTCCAGCTCATCGTGGGGACTGGGATCCAAGTGAAGGAGATGAAAAAAGGCAACAGGAGAGGCAAGAACACTGGGAATTTGGGGGAAGAAAAGCCACTGGGGAACGCCATACTCAATCTGCAACAGTTTGGAGAAAGGAGAGAGACTGAGGAACCCTGCGGATGGGGATCCCCAGCCCTGGAGACAGCTCTATCCTCCACCTGTCCCAGCATCACCAGCCACTGCTCCTCTTCTTCACACCCACGGCTCTGCTACTGTACTTTAAGGAGTGTGGAGGCTAGAGAAAGATTTTAGATTATTAATAGATTCAATTAGCAGAGAAGATAATTAGTAGCCCTGCACGGCTATGCCATGCCCTTTCCCTGCCCTGCTCTAAGCGAGGAGGGCATGTGGATGGTGACAAGCTCCACGTCTGGGGCCAAGTCCACAGGTACCTTCTCTACAGCAACGTCCTTCCTCCAGGCAGCGACTGCGGGATCCACAGCCTGCGTTAGCCTACACAAAGAGAAGAACTGAAGCCTTCAGAGCTGCACAAGCGACACATCTCCTCGTTCGAATAGTCATCGTGATGGAGGCTGGGTGTTTGAATCACAAAATTACACCTTCACCTGAAAGGGAGCCAAGCTCCTACATCGGCTGAAACCTCAAGCCCTCTTTCTCCCTTGATTTCTACTTGCAGACAGAGGATTTTGGTATCCTTGGAAAGTCACGTCCTGGATCAAACACCCTGGTTCAAGCAGCCTTAAAATGAGGGTTGAGCTTTGGATCGAGCTGCAATTTCTTTTCATCCTGAGCAAAACATCTGCAAGGTTGAAATCCCAACTGGAAAAAAAAAAAAAAAGCAGGTGGAATCTGTTTGTAGAGCAACGGCCTCAAGTCTAGCTGCAGGAATAGAGAAAAGAGCATCCCAAAAGCAGGGAGGGAGTTGGGGACCATTTCACACACCCGGCTCGAGCTGCTGCAGAGCTTGGGGACAGGGAGGAAGACGCCTGTTGTGTGATGCCGACTGGCAAACGCTGCTAAATGGGAAGCTGGGCAAGGAAGGGAGAGCTTCCGCTAAAAACTTGAGATGAATTATTCAGGCTGGTACAGATAGAAAGCTCTCTGCTGCTGCCCAGCCCTGGAGCTGATCCAGCCTGCAGCCGCTCTCCCAGCAAAGTCCCTCAGCCCCACGCTGCTGCTCCAGCCCTCAGATGTGCCCTGACAGCAGCCGTATGGGGGGCACGGGGGTCACACCTCTCCTCTTCCTCACCAGCAGCAGGATAAACAACATGGGGAACATCTGGCGGGGGCCCTCCAGCTGCAGAAAGCAGAGGAACTTCTTTAAATTTATTTCTGGAGGAGAGCATCCACTAATTAATATGCAAAAGGAGAAGAAAAAAAAAAAAAAAGGCTTTCTGATATTTTCTCTTGCCCTGTGAAGCATCCTCGTTAGTCCATAATCAAACTGGCTTCCAGTGAGACTGGTGTAGTATTGCTCATTTTGGGAAACAATGGCAGGATCTGGCCATCACGATACCTGGGCAGAGATGGTACATGCCCCCCGACCCCAGAATCACAGCACAGGTTGTCTTTTGAGAAAATTTTCCAGGTGGGTTGAATTATTCGGAAAAATAAGCTCAGAATTATTATTTGTGGTGGATGTTTACTACACCCTTCTTTGTTTCTATAACAGAAAGCCTTTGCTCTTTGTGGCAGATTTTGGAAAAACAAAAGAACACCAAAGGACCCAATGCTTTTTGGCCTCTGAACTGGACTTTTTCTAAAGCTTTAAAATGTCCTCTTTTTTTTTTTTTTTTAAAAAAAAAGGGAAAGCTGTCTCAAAGTGCTGTCTCAAAGGAGATCACGACAAAACCACCACTGTTTTACTCCAATGCAAATAAAACCAAGCAGTGCCATTGCACCATGCACCCAACTCCTTTCTTACCTTTTCTTTTTTAAATATAATTTACATTCCAGGACTGCTTGCTTTGGATGAAAAGCCATCTTTTTTTTTTTTTTCCTTTTCTCCTTGGTTTTGCTTGCACTGTAAAGCTGGATTGAGACACGGAACATTCATAGCAAGTGACATCCAGTCTCTGTGGTTCTCGATGGATTTCTTTCTAAATCTCAATAGGAATTTGGAATCCAACTCTGCATTTAATGAGATCTCTGAGGCATGATTAAATCGTTCATTAATGGAACGATTTGTTTATAATTGGACTTATATTACAGCAAAGGGATAATGAGCAGCCACTAGTGTTTCCCTTCTTAGGTAGAGCAGTGTGCGAGAGGCTGGGTAAATAACACATGTGTGTTTTCCCTTTTGAAAACTGCTGGAAAAGGGCATGAAACTCTTGATGAAAATTCATCCAGGAACAATAATAATTCAAGTAATTGTGTTGCATTCCCAGAAATGTCTTGTCTGGCAATTCTGCAGTCTCTGCGTGACCAACCACACACTTCCCTTCTAGATGTATCCAGTGTGATGCTGCAGATCTCATGTGTCAATTATTTCCATAATTGATCTGCTTCTTTGATGAGGAAGATATATTTTAATTGCTTGCCTAGCAGAGCCAGCCTCATCCCGGGTCCTCTTTGGCTCACATGTTATTACAAATAACACTGGTACTGCCTTCCAAGCTGGATTTTGCCTGGAGTGCCATGGCAGGAGTGAAACCAAGAGCAGAGTTGCTTCTTGCAATTTGAGAGTCAGCTAATGGCTCTGAGGAGCTGTAAAACACCTCCTGCTTCTCCTTCACCAACCTAACAAGCCTCTGGAGTAATTCCTGACTTTACTGGGCACATTTGAACTTCTCATTGTAGTTCACCATAGAGATATCTGAGCAATTTTAAGCAGGGTATATCAGTGATGCTGTTGTACATAGAATCTATCCAAGCCAGCTCTATCGTGCAAATGTAGTGTTCACAGTTGTCTTAACCCTCCCTCCATACATATATTTTTGCCTCTTTCACCAAGCTTACCACCCACACTGGACCTTCAACCCTATACTTACTGGGTTGGAAGCTATGCTTGCTGGCATCCTGCCCACGCGGGGTGAACCTAGAGATGCCTTCATCCTGGGTAAGGCTTTCGTTCCGCTCCTCTTGACATCAGCGAGGGAGAAAATAAGGTGACCTGGCTGCCAACGGTCTTCCAAAGCCTCTCTCCAGTCTCCTCCAAGGGGTGAAGTTCTGACAACCAACTGCAAATTGAGTCTGCGGTTATGAGATTGGGGAAAACCTGTTTTCTTGTGGAAAGCTCTGCTGTGGGAAGACCCTTTCCTGGCCAAGTTGCGCCAACAGCTCTGACTGCATAACGTAAGTATTTTGTTGAACAGGAAGGTGGGAGATCTGATACAGTGGGACAGAGAAAATCCGCAGTCATTCCTTTATAGTGGTAGGACATTTTCATCTCACTCAGTCTAGATCACCGTGTTGTGACAGTTGTCGCCAAAAACCATTTAGAAGAAGGAGTGAGTGCAAGGTAAAAATTGCAAGAAGAACTTGAGAATTAAGATAGTCAGGCTCTCCTGATGACTCTGACCTGACAGCTCTAAAAATGTGCCAGTAATAAAGTACTGGAGCTCTTACATTTTCATGTCAAATACCACAATACGCACCAATAAAGAGAGAAGACAGTTGCTTATTCCTTTGCCAACGGAAATAGCGCTGCTGTTTTCTGCAGCCTTTGATTCCTCATTTTGCAAATAAAGGCTGCTCTTCCAAAATCTTCTAAGTTTCTAAGGGTTCAAGAATGGCATTGTTGTACTGGCAGCCTTCAACTGTATTTCATTAAAAAGCTCTGCTGATGGAGAATCCTTTTTTTTTTTTTTTTCTCGCCAGTTTCTATTTTCCCTGCAGTTGGGAAATACGTCATCTCACTAAATGAAATGCTTTCAGAATGCATGTAAATGAGGCACACATTTATTTTAATTCCTGATGATACACTTTAAATCCAAAAAGTGCTTTTAAAACCTGAAAATTAGCTAGATACATATATGGATATAGCTAGAATGTCCTCATTTAAAGAATTTTTCATTGAGCAGTAGTAACCAAGACAAACTGGAGTTTCAAGACTCCTTTAAAGAATATACCCTGCACCTTTTTGGTAGACATAAAGAGCTGCTTCTGTACTGCTCAGATTAAAATACTCTCCAAAGGCAAATCAGAGAATATTTTATTTAAAAATTGTTTTGTGCTAGCAAAAATGGTAAGTACAGATTCACAGGTTGGAAGGGACATCTGGAGATGATCTAGTTCAAAATCCCTTCTCAAAGCAGGGGCAGCTAGAAGACGTTCAGGGGCTTGTCCAGTTGGGTTTTAAATACCTCTAAGGTCTTGGCAACTTGTGTACACAGCAGATGGGTTGGTGTACAGCTTGGGTACACAGATGGAGGTGTCTATGTACTGATGTGCACTTCTGTAGGTCCCATCCCAGCTTTTGCTTGCTTCAGATGTTTACAAATCATTGGGAACTGGAATTTTGATCATTCCTCAGTAAAACAGGAATCTGTCTAAGAAATGGCTGCACTACACTGATGAAATAAGCACAATTTTCTCAGGAGGACTTAACAGTGCTAAATTTGTGCATTTTCCTTCGACTCTTCCCTTCGCCAAGCATCCTCATCAGCATTTTGTAGGCAAAGCTCCAGCTTTGTCCTTAGCATAATGGTAGGAGAAGTCCTCGGATGCTAATGCAGCAACAGCCCATGAGAGCCATCCCTCTTATAGATTTCTATCAATTCCTGTATTATTGGATAGAGCTTGGCAGCAAACCTCAAAGGCATCTAAAGATATAATTCCTCTCCAGAAACATAGTCATTTAAACTCCCAGAAGAATCAGGAAAGCTTAAGTGTGAAGTAGTGATTATGGACCTATAATAAGTACAATTTGGTGCAAAAATGACACAATCTGCGCAAGAAGAAAAATGTCAAGAATGTTTCCAATATTTTAAAGGTTAGAGCAGGGCATATTTTGGTATTTCTTCTCCAAAGAGCTTTAGGATGAGTCAGGAAACCAGAGTTACTCCACAGGTCTCAGTGGTTGCAAACGTCATAGTATAGTTCAAAAGAACAAGCCACTACAGTATAGTTCAAAAGAACTCTTTGCTTTCTCATGATTTTCAAAAGCTGCCTGCCAGATGATCTCCTAACCCAGCCCAGTAGTCCTTTGTGTCCATAATACCACTGGGTGAATTCCTCAAGATGTTTCCTGCTCCTAATTACAGGAATTTGTATTTGAATTCCCTTTGTGTATGATATCGTCTCATTCTTTTTTTGTTGTTTTTTCTTCTTTTTTTTTGTGACTACAGAGGCTAAGGCAGGGATTTCTTATTGGAACAGCTAACACCAGAAAACACTGAGGAAAAAAGAAAGTTTTGATGTCTGAAACATCAGGCTAGAGAAGACAAAATGTGATTGTGAATATCCAGTTGAAAACTAGCCAGGGAAACTCACATTTCGAGTTCTCTGCCCAGCCATTAGGCTCAAGGACACGATCTTGAGCAATTTCAGGGTTTTCTCCTCTGGAGTTTCAATGTTACATGGGGTCCAAATGGCTGAACACAGTGGTGGAAACAAAAACAAAATTAAAATAAAACAAAATTAAAATAATTGAAATGCAGCCCCAAGAGCTTATTCCCTGATTAGACAAAAAATATGGTAGTTGTTTTTTTGTGGGTTTTTTTTTTTTTCATTTTAAATATACAAAGGAAAACTAAAATGTGCTTAAAGTCCATTCATGAGTGGGAAAATAAGTCAATGCAGAGGATTAGATAATTCATTTATAAATGATTTGGTGGTGTCTGAAGAGCCTTTACAGCCTCAGATAAGGAACAGCTGGCCATCTTGGCAGAGAAGAAGAGGTTTTGTCACTTCACAATTAACTCGTATTCCTCTGCTACACATATGTTTTGTCACATCTAGTAGAAACTATTTACAGAGTCTTGGAACTTATTTCATCAAGCCTGAAAATTCAACAGCATATTAATTTCCCTGTAGGATATTAATTTGGTTTTAGATTTCTTATGAATGTTGACAACTACATATACTCTCTAGGCCAAACCAGCTGAGTTTACTGATTTAATTTGGGCCTCTAGAGTGGATAAATGGAAGTTTTTGACAATAATGAGCTTAGATATAAGAATAACTTCACAACGAGGGCTTAGGTTTCCTTAAAGAAGTAAATCTTAAATAAATTTAAATTTCACTATTTCTGTGTATACTCCAAAATGAAAATAAGAGGCATTTTTATAATCTCCTGTCCAGAAAGTCTTTTTTTCCAAAGGATACCATCCCAAACAGAAATGCCATAGCATATGGTAAGCAATAAATAACTCACATAAAAAAGCCTGAACAGTGCAAAAGGCCAGTGTGGCCACTCTCCCTCTTCCACCAAGGTCTCCTTGCACAATTCTCTTGCTCTTAGGGATCCAGAGTTGCTTGCACATACTTTAAAGTGCCTCTAAACAATATATATATATATAATATATATGTACAATATGAGACAGAGTCCTTGTTTGCATCACCCATGACTAGTTACTGTATTTCCAAAGCCTGTCTTTCTGAAACTTTTCTAGCTGAGATGTCTGCAAAGAGAAACACTGTCTGGTTTTGAACTTTGTGAGCTGCCATGCAGAAGAGCCTCATCTTGGTGTCCCGTCATGCTACAGGTTTTGCCTTGCATGCATCACTTTTGCCCTGGAACCCCTAAAAAACCGTGAAACCTCATTGTTAGAGCAGTGCAACTAAGACAATAAGGACTGCAGTTTCAGATGTGTTTTGATAGCAAGTTAGACAGAAGAGATGTATATCCCATGGTAGAAACAGTCTGCACAAGACAAGAACATGGGCAAATATAACAGTAAGGAGATGTAGAATTAACGGAAAACCATTACTGACTGGCTAGTGGTTGGCGCCTACACCCATGTTTAATTCATGGATAAAGTAGCCAATTAAAAATGCATGATAGACTCATGACAACCAACAGCAGAATGTATTATTATTAGTGGTAAGTGTGGGGAAATGGAGAGAAGTAGCTTGGATTTCGGTAGCTGGGGCACCAGATCTCCCTGCGTGGCAGCAGGGCCCCAGTACAGTCAGACTTGCTGTCTCCCACACCTCCCTGTATGGTGGGCAAAGCTGAAAGCCTCACAACCCAGAAGAGGGCAAGGAGGACTGGAAGAGCTGCTGGGGCCAACAAATTGGCAGCTGCTCCTTAGAGACCCTGTAGTTGCTCCACTAATAGTGGTGGTGAAGTAGGACAGCAAGGCAGAGGGGCAGAACCTGCACGAGAAGCTAAGGCAGGAGCCAAAGGCTACCCAGCTCAGTTCTGGGGGCCCATTGACCTCTGGGGGCTGCTTTCAGTATGAAGTCTCAAAATTTCTGGTTCCCAAAGGGAGACCAAGGTCTCCTTCTTTAGTGCTAGAGCCCTCCTTGCTGAATCATGCTTGTCAACCGTGATGAGCACAGTGAGCCAAGGGAGCAGACGCAGAGATAACACAGCAGGCTCTTGTATACCAGCAGTTCCACAAAATGGATGGTTTGAACCACAAAAGTCCTATAGACAATGGAGATTTGTGTAGCACTGTTTCCTTTGGCACTATGGCCCACCACAACAATCACCAGAAGCTCCAAAAATAATAATCCTTACCGTCATCATTAATTAAGCAATGAGAAGGACAAAGACATTCATTTTTTCCAGTGGAAGCTGTGAACACCTTTCTTGGCTGCAATGCCAGGCACTTCTAATATAATATTCATGCTCAGAGTGTGTCCCTGTAGGACAGAAAGGTCCAAGTGCCTATGAATTAGTCATTCCCATCCGTCTAATCTCTGAAAAGTGCTGTGTGAGGGTGCAGTGATTTCCAAGAGGTTTGCAATCACTTCACACCACTGAGGATCAGAGACAAGCTAATGGGAAAGATAACAATTTCCAGAGTCTCCAAAGCTCAGGATCATCTGGACAGATTCCTCCCTCAGCCATTTATTTTTTTTTCTGGAAAACAAAAGCAAAATCCTATCAAACTAGAACCAGGCAACTGTTTATTAAAAATGAGGCTGTCTTCTGTTCTGAGTGGTTTCTCTGAGTGTTAGCCACATACAAAGATGTTTTTGTTTGATGCTTGAGGCAAGCGTTTTCTCTGGAGCCTGTGCTGGTGAGGGAGACTGGGATAACCTGCTTCCTAAGAGACTGGAGAGCTCTGGTATGACAAGCTAAGGAGAAAACAGTCTTGGCACTTGGACAATCTTTCCAAGAATATCAACAGGCTCCAAAGGAAAGAAAGAAAACAACTACCTCCTCCCCAGGAAGTATCCATAAGAGAGAGAGATTTCAAGCAATTCGGGATCAGGAACAAATAACTGTTTATATATAATTCTAGAATACTATTGGGCTGACCTGAAACCTGTATTTGTAGACATACAAGTCTAGCAAATTTCAGCATATTAAGCCCATCCCCAGTAATTGACTTTTCCAGTTGAAGGTGATGAATTAGAGGAGAGCTTCTTGGTGAAATGAGACTGAAGAAGACTGAAAGCTCAAATTCAGCTTAATTGTGTATCTGACGTGAAGAGAAAACAATACTCACAGAACTTGCTGTCCAGGGAAAGGATCATTAAGAGAACAAAGCCCTTGTGACAAATGCTTGTTATGTCATTTAAGGTATGTCTGGAACAGATTATGAGAGTCTACATGGAATTCAACTATGGAGAACAAAATAAGGAGGAACAACTGCAAAAACCACCTTGTCACCATAGGCAGAGTGAATTTGCAAGGATAGTTTTGCCCTCTGGCCGCAGTGCTCACACTCACTTGTTGTAGAGGACAATGTCTGGTCTCCAGATGAGCTCCGAAGGGATTCGGATGGATGTGACATTTTCATATTCTTGGGGGTCCCAGCGGAGCTTGTAATCATGCCACTCCTGCCAAAAACAAGTGGTTAAAACTGGGACAGTTCAGACTAAAAAAAAAAAAACAAAAAGGAACACGGAAAAGCACATATTTTGGTGAACTCACCTGCTTCACCCACACGTTGGTGGTCATCATTTGATTTTTCTCATCCTGAAATGCAAGATCAGATTTGGTTACAGAAGCAGACGAAGCGGCCCAAGGAACTCATTAAATTTCTCTTAATTGTACTTCATTTCTGTAATTACGAATCACCTCCGCAATAAATGTAAGTCCCATCTTGGAAATAAAAAGCAGATGTTTCTGTCGTTTAGCACAGGAGAGGGCACAGCTGCCTGATACACGGAACAGCTGAGCCTGCACCTAAGCAATCTTGTGAGCAGACGGACTTGAATTTATTGGGATTTTTCCGGGTGCTGATGGATTCAGCCTACGATGACAGGGAAAGGCTCCACAGCTCAGCTTTGGCCTGACCACTGAAGGAAGTGGATTGTTGGTGTGTATATATATATATCTCCTTACTCACATGTGTGGATTACAATGCTGAGCTTCATCTGCAGGCGGTGTTTAGTATTTCTTCTGTGAAACATTACCCACAAACATAGGTCTGGAAACATGAATCTCAGCAGTATTTCTCTTTCTACGAAGTACATGAACATTGAGCACTATGGATTGTCTTTTCTGAACAAACCCAAGCTACTCTACTAATATGTAACCTTAGGACAGCCTGGTGTATACCCGTGCTGCGGTTGGTAGGATATTTCTACCAACTCCTACCCTATGTAAATAACCTATGTAATAAGGTGAATTATGTGGGGCAAAGCCTAGTCCTGGTCTGATTTGAGTGTCACACCAGAGCTGAGAGCTTCTTTGCATCTTTGCTTATCTTCTCGCTTCCTTTGGTCTGGCATCAAAACCAGCTCAATTGACAGGGCTCATTTGGAAGCAACTGCTCATCATTAACCTCCCTCTTGTGGCAGTTCAGCATTAATTTTGGATGTTAAAAGCCAGGAGATTCATGGCAGAACTATGCTCCCCCCTTGTTCAGCCTTCTCATTGCTGTTGTGGCATCAAGTGTAAAACCTGACCAGAGATATCCTCGTCTGGGGATTGGGTACCAGAAGTCCATGGAAGAAGAAGGAATGCAAGAGACATTCAAATGAGCAACAAAGAAAGAATGCGGCTGCTTCCTTGGCTGCAGGTGAGAGATCAGGAATGCCACTGGAGGAGGCTGCCATGCCCTGGACCAGTTCTTGAGCATCTGCTTCTCCTACCACTTTGTAATTCAACATCTGAGGGTCTCCACCACAGTCTCTGCACTGGGAATCCCATTCTAGCAGTTGCTGGTTTTTACTGGAACTTTCCATCCATCCTGGCTGGGTGCAGACCCTTGGTGGAAGCTCCTGCCCATCGCTACACCTGAGGGTTCTGCCACCCTCCCCATCCAAATGGAGCGTGACTCTGGTCCCTTGGGTTTATCTCGTAGGGGGTTTGCAATGTGCCAATGACCAATTGCTGCCTCCATCTGCACGGCTGCCTTCTCCTGCGTGGAGCCAGCCCAGAGGACAGCAGGTGACCCTGAGCGGATGGTGGTGTCACACTGTCTGGCCTCTTACTCAAGGTGAGTACATCACCCAAGATCCTGCAGAGACACGGACTTAGGAGCCCAAATCTGTTCCTCAGTGGCTGCTCCTGGAAAGATTCTTGATCCTTTACCATTTCTTTCTGGGCTCAGAAGCCCTTAGCACACCAGTGTGAGGTAAGGACATGCAGGGATGTTGAATTCCACATTGATTTTTGTTCCCCACCCCCTTTTGTCAGCAGGAGCTGGAGTTTGAATACTGCTCTGATTTCTCTTTCAGACTTTTTGTCGTTGGGAGCTGAACGTCAGTCATGTCTAACACTTGCAGCCGGGTTTGCACCAAAACAGCGTCGCTGTCGGGAAGGGGGACAGACAGTGGCAGTGATGCAGTGGTGGCAGGGGGTGTCAGCAGTCCCCAACCATACAGGCTGGGGCAGGAGGGGATGAGAGACCTCCTCCAGCCCTACCCACCAGCCTCAGCATGGAACTGCCTGCTAGTTGCACTTCTAACCACTAACATGATTTTAAGAAGATTAATTCTTCTTAAGTAAACTGGGAAAAGCATTACGAAGCAGGTCTATCGATCCCACCCTTCCACGATTCAGCAGCTGCATAATGGAAAGTGTCTCTCATGCCTCCACAGACACTAATGTCTCATCTTTAGTCTTATCAATTATTCAGATAAGAACCATACAACTTCAACATTAGCAGCTGCAAACAGCCCTGGATCCCTCAGGCTGACGTAAGAGAGAGGAGGGGAATGGAAGACCATTTCTGTGCTGCAAAGCTGGAATCTGATGGCTTCTGCATGAATCATAGAATCATAGAAGGGTTCAAGTCGGAAACGACCTCATAGATTATTGAGTTCCAACCCCCTTGCAATGGGCAGGGACACCTCCCGCCAGAGCAGGTGAAGGAGGAGATGCCACTCTCCAGCAGCTAGTGTCTGATTGCCCACCTCCCGCACCACCTTGGCTCTGGTTCCTCTGCATGTCAAAAGTCTTACCCCAAAATATAAAATGATATGAAGAGTTATGGTTGTCCCACACCAGTAACGTCTTCAAGTTGCACTACACTTTCCTTTGTCACACCTTTTACTCTGCCACACAGAAATACAGCACAGAAATACCGTAAAAAGTGACAGAGAGCCTCCAAAAGCAAGAATGATACTTGTTCAAGAGATGTTCATCAGCTCAGACACACTGACCTGAGAAGTGTTGTGTGCAACCAGGGACAGGAGAGAGAAGCAGGTGGGAGCAGGATCTGCACAAGCTAGAAAGCCTCTGTGTGTGTGAGCTTAACACCTGCAGCCCTGCAGGGATCTCCTTTGGGTTCAACACTTGACCCCAGCACACTGTGGTAGAGTACTCCCTTAGATACCATTTCAGTGCACATCAGTCCAGAGTGCAAACCACTTCATTTTGTACACAGCATATACAGTTTACACACACGTATCTCCTATTTAAGCAAACATTCAGAATCAATTATCTTGTTAATATCTGCCAGATTAACTAAGAACCCTCAAAACTTCATTAGCAGAAAGCTCTTCAGGCAAGCTGTCTTCCAGAGATGCATAAACCGCTGCTCCTATTAGCTTGAACCATAATTATGGTTCAAATTCCAAATCAGCTATTTGTTTTTTCTCCTTAGCCCCAGACTCTCTGGCATTACCAGTTGCTCCACTGCTCTGCTCTGGTCAGTCCCGTGGGTTTTGATACGGAATTTGGGATTTTTGCCTATAGTAAATGAGGAATAAAGGACACACTTTGATGACCAGCTACTCCCACGAGTCACTGCTCATTCCAGCAGAGCTGTCTGGGTGATGACTCCTCCCTGCTGAGGGCAAAGCCTTCCCAACCCAACCCTGGATCATCCAGTAAAACCTGTATGCCCCAGGAGCCTCTCCCCAAGCCCCGTCCCCCTTAATCTTGGCTGCTGGTTGCCCAAACAGGTTGCACTTACGACGTCGATGAGCTGGGCGATGGACAAGCCGAAGCGGACGAGGACCACGTCTGAAATGTTGGCGACGGGGCGCGACCACTTGTTATAACCAGAGAAGAGTTTCTTCAGGAGACGCTCCTCCGCGTGGGCTCGAGTTTCCACGTGGCCGAGGGCTGTGGAGAAGGCATGGGGGACAACAGCATTAAACACATGTGGCTCCAAGCACCGGCATAGCTGGAGCCTTCTCCAAGAGGCGACCCTCTGCTAACCCCATTGATGGGTAAGTAGGGCCACGCACAGGGGGGAGGGTGATGCCACCCTGGTGACTTGCCTCCCTGCTACCCCCAGGCATCGCCTTGTATTGCTCTCTGTTCGCCCACCCTGGCCAATTCCCAAGGTAGGATTTCCATTGCAGAGCAGGAATGGTCTGAAGAAAGCGGGGGCATGAGTAAAACCATTCAAAAAACACTCCTCCTGTATCTGGTTTAATTTTTATGGCCACTTTGAAGCAAGTTCCCAGCACTGAAGTCTGCAAGGAGGAAAGAGGGATACTAGAAGGGCAAGGCAAAAATGAAAAGGCAGCCTTCTGCTGGGGGATAGGGATTTTGCATCAGATTTACATACAAAAACTGGCATCAAATGCATCAGAAGAAAAGAAAAAAAAAAAACCACAAAAAAGCAGACTGAAATCCAGCTCTTCAAACCAGCCTTCATAGCTGGAGCTGGTCTTTCACCAAAACGATGGGCGAGGAAGAGGATGGGGGTGGGGGGGGGGAGAACAAATTGGGAAACGAGACCACGGTTTCCCTCAATAACGACTTTAAAAGTTGGAGGCTACGAGGAGCAGCCCTGACCCTGCACGTACGCTACAGGAGCCGTCGGGGGTGCCTGTTGGTTAGTAAAAATTCAAAGCACCCTCCTTGCAGGGGGCTGCGGGGGGGGCTGCGCTGCTGTGCCGGCTGCGGGCAGAGGCATCCTCCGACAGGGACGGGGGGGGGGACGAGGTGGGGGGAGAGGGAGCCGGGGGGGCTCTCCCCGCATCCCTCCTGGAATATGGCTCCTACTTAGTCTTTGGCTGCCCTGGGTTACACAAAGGGAAGCATTAGCTGAGCGCTGGCTCTGCTCTCTCCCCAGCCGGGGCTGTAGCCCGGAGACACATTAACACACTTTACTCGGGGAAGGAAAAAACCCAGGGAAGAAAAGCAGGATGCTGAGCCCCTGCCTGTGTCCTCCCTCCCGTCCCCTTCCCCACGGCGGCTTTAACCCTTTCCCCATCAAACCGGGCAAAAACCCAAAGCGTTGCTCAGGGAAGGCTGGTATTTAGGGGACCTGCAGCGATGGGGCAGGAGGATGCAGGAGTGGGGGGGGAAATTCCAGTTTCCACGGCATGCCTTTGAGAGGGCTAAGGGAGAAGAGAGCTAAAGAGCAGAGCAGGGGTAGAAAAATCTTTCTCAAACTTACCGGGGAAGACGCTGGCACACAGCAGGAGGAGGAGGTTTCCTTTAGACAGGAGAAATCCCATCGTGGAGCAGAGCTCAGGCTCTAGTATGCACAGTCTCCCGTCACGGCAACTTTTCCTCTCTGAGTCTCTGGATCCTCCGGCTTCATTCCTCTGAATTCCTTGCTCTTCTTCCCTCTCACCTGTTTCTGGGAAGGGATAGTAGCTGGTGGTTTGTTTTTTTCTTTTCTCTTCTAACTGGTTCCAGCTCTTCCTCCTAGAAGGATGCTCTTCCCTGGGACACGGATGCACAAATACTTGCAAGAGATGCGTGAGGGCTTCAGAAAGCTCCTGTAAAGAGACACAAAATGCACAGCCTGCCTGGGCTCTCCTGCTCGCTCCTCTCCCCTTTTCCTACGGGTTTGGCAGCTGGTTTTGTTTGTTGCTGCTGCTGTTGTCACCCTCCCCCCCAGCCCTTTGGGCAGCCTTTGCTCAGATTCTGCTGCTGTCGGGCCACCGATGCCCACGCCAGCCCTCGGTGGAGCAGAGAGGGAGCACAGTGTGTTTGTATATTTAATGTAGCTAGACCTGCCCACCTCCTGCTGAGGAGGAGGAGGAGGAGGAGAGAATCCAGCAAACGGGCTGCGGGGAGGAAAACTTTTCACATGAGAAATAAAGGGGGAGATGCAGAGCCCAGCTGCAGGCAGAGGTGGTGGGTATGGGGCCATCTGGGATCTTTGTAGCACCTGAAGCCCAAACAGTTGTTAATTAGCGAAAGCTGTCTTTTTAATCTTGTCCAAGCGCTCTTCAAAATCACTCCTCTAGACTAACAGGGTAATTAGCCCAAGAGATATTACTGGCCTGGGCATGTATCTCTGCTGTCGACAGTTATTGGGCTGATGAACCTGCCCGTGAGATTGGGCTCTGCTGTGCTTGGTGCTGTATGAATACAAATATTAGTCTCTGCTGAAATCCAAATATTAGTCTCTGCCCATAGGCAACACGCAAATCAAAGGTGAGACTGAGGCAAGAGGTTACTTGAATATATCTATATTCTTGAACATACCTGAAATATACAACAAATAATTCCATTGAAGTCATGAAGATTTTTTTGTGGAGGAAAGGGTAATTCCTTGTGTTAGCTGGAATTATCTCTCCAGCCCTTCATCTGGCATCCCTGACTCCTCACACGGGAGACGTGGAGTAGAGCCCTCTCTGTTTCATTTTAAAAGTAGCTTTGATATTAACACAATTACTTCCACACGGGTAGCAAATGGATTTCTTTTTCATGCAGGGTAATTTTGCCAGCTGCAAAATTAATCAAAGTCTGTTCTAATAATACTGGCTACATATTTTATGTATAATAATTTCCCTACTCCCAAAGCATCTCAAGTATCTTCCAATATAATAGATTGCTGGCTGAAAATGGGGAGGATTAAAACCACAAGAGAAATTAGGTCTGTAGTGAGATTATAAATAACATCAGTGTAGTATCAAACTTGACTTTTGTCTTGTCTTTTCTTGTCTCCTCTCCTCCTCAACAGTTGTCAGCCTTTCTGAATGACAGACCCCACCATGTTTTCCACTGGGTGTAAGGACTCCTGTATGATTGTCCTGCCTTGCTCTCGGTGTCCTGACCCTCATTGCAGCACCTGTGACGTGCTATGAAAATCCGTAGTGCTCATTCCAGGGAACCACCCAGCTTTAATTCAATAAACAGCAGAAGTGGCATCAAATTGACTTAAAGCTGAAGCGTGGGTTCCATCCTGAGAGCCAGGTCCTGTGCAGCACTGAGCACCTCTCCTTCCCACAGCCAGCAAGAGGGTAGCAGAAGGGAAAACATTCCTCTTTAGTGTAAAACTAGCATCAGTCGGTCACATGTTGCAACCACACGTGCCCAAACACCTATGCAGCAAAAAGAAAACCCCATTTCTTTAAACCCCTTTGCTCTATGAACTCTGGAGGGAGGGGGGCATCACCTCAGTTTGGATATTCCTCAGCTCCTCACTGGGTCTAGAGATGTGCAGTTCCTACTCTGCAGCGTTCAATGGGGAAATACTGGGTTTCAGCCCGTCTAGCTCCAGCAACAAGCACCTTACAAATTCCCCAAGGCTCATGGTGGGAAATTGGATTTCTAAAGGCCATTTTTCAAGGAGGCTGGGACTCCACGCAGGTCACACGTTGGGCAGCCAAACCCAAGGGAGCCAAGATCAGCTATTCCCTTTTGAAAACCTTGGCCATAAATAATACAGGTATCCTTGACTACAGGCCCTCCTGGCAGAACTGATTCAAATCCCATGGACAAACCCCATCCATCTTCACCTTCCCTCACTTTCTGTGCCGGTGAGCAAATACTGCCTTCGGATTAACCCTATAAATAATTTTGATTAAAAAAGGATTTCCTTCGTTTGGAAATTAATCGTAAATCATCATTTCCTCACCTCCCTGGCCCTGTTTTTATATGATGTGGGGAATGAGCATATTTTACAGAGGTTTCTGTGCCTTGAAGTGACCTTGTTAAATCTCACTGCCGGTTTCTTTCTGCATCATTGGGCCATAACGAAATTTCCATCAGCTCCTGTGCGTATTTGGAAGGCAATGCCTCCCACTGGTACATGTACAAGGGACTTGGTCTGACTGGGACAAAAGATGCCATTTAAAGATTTTAATGATTTTTTTTATTGTGGGAGAAAGCTGCGACTCCGGCCTGATTCTCAGGCACCTGGATCTGAGCCTCCTCATTATTATTATCTTCCTTTGGCTGAAAAAGATGGATAATTTGGGTAATCCAGACGTTCACAAAAACTGAAGGTACACACCCCAGCTCTTGAAGATTGTAGACTGAACTAAGGCAGTGTTTCCCCATGGGTTTTCAGTGAAATCTCAGACTTGTCCTTGGACTAAGGGCAAGCCAGTAGCAAGCTCAGGTTCAAATGTTTCGGGACATTTAGTAGAATTCCATGATTTTGCAAGGATCTGGTAACTCTGGAATCCACAGTCTTGCATTTTGCACTCTTGCATATATTTTCCCCATTTTAGCCCTTTCTAGTTCAAGATGGGAAAAATTCAACTGCTGAAGGAGGCAGAGACACTCTACACCAACGGGGAATCCTAGGACTGCATGTTTCCTTTGAATTTGCCCTCTCTCTCTCCCCATGGTCTTGTCTTGGATGTCACTGCCAGCTCTCCAGGGCAAGACCTTGGCCTCTGTTTATTTTGTAAAATGTCATCTGCATGTTTGAATCTACAGAAGTGGGACATAACACTAATAATATCTCCTTAGTCATTCCCTGTTTGGGCTTGACACAGGGGACAAAGCAAGTTAAGGGAAACAACCTCTTTGCCTTCAAAGGTGATCTGATTTTTCTTTTCTTTGTCTCCATTCCTGTGGTAGAGATTTCTCTCTCATGTTCCTAACTGCTTTGTCATCAGCAGAGACTTCAGGTGAAGCAAAAGCAGCAGGAAGAAAACCAACAGCGAAGGGGGAGAGATCTCCTTTCAGCAAAATGTGCACTGAAATGAGCAGAGGGACGTGTGAGGCTGTTTCCCTCTGGGGAAATCTGCAACGTACCGCTGGCCTCACAAGAGTGACTCTGATTTATTCAGATGTATTTCAGATTGTCTGTGCCAGAAGACCTTGAAAGGCATTTTTAACTAAATCAACCATTTTTCCTGTGTAAGAGACTTTGGGCCACGCAGGGAGTCTGAGACACCTGCACAGGAGTATAAACAACAGAGAAAAGCAAAGGTAGTAGTGATTATTTCCAAAGCAGTAGATATGGTTATGAAGCTCAGGCTTCCTTCATTCTTGTAAGTTGGCTGTGGAGTGGATGGGTTTCCAATCATAGAATCATATGGGGTTGGAAGGGACCTCTGAAAATCATCTAGTCCAACCCCCCCGCCAGAGCGAGTCTATCTAGAACACAGAGCACAGGAACCTGTCCAGGTGGGTTTTGAATGTCTCCAGAGAAGGAGACTCCACCACCTCTCTGGGCAGCCTTTTCCAGGGCTCTACCACTCTCACAGTGGTGAGAAGTTCCTCCTCATGTTTAGGCGGAATTTCTTATACTCAAGTTTGTGCCCATTTCCTCTTGTCCTGTCCCTGGGCATCACTGAGAAAAGACCAGCCCCGTCCTCCTGACACCCTCCCTTTAAGTATTTGTAAGCATTGAGCAGATCCCCCCTAAGTCTTCTCTTCTCCAGACTAAAAAGACCCAAGTCTTTCCTCATAGGAGAGATGTTCCAGGCCCTTAAACCATCCAATACTACTATTATTATTTCCTGGAGCATCCTGACAGCAATGATCAGACCCTGGGGACAAAGGCGGTGTCATGGCTTTACAACAACTCCAGCATCCACAGCAAGAACCCAGCTTTGTTCGTGATGAGCAATGCATCTGACGTGAGATCCTCCAAAGCTGCATCACCCACATGATTTCTTTCTAGTCTAGTTTCTATCACCAAGTGCACACAGTGAGCAGACAAAACCGGCAGCCCCTTGCCTGGCAGCCCAACCCCGGGTACTCGAGGCCACCACAGGCACATGTCCTCCAGCCTGGCCACCACAGTCCTGACCCAGGGCAGCCCACACACCTCCAGCCATGCGGAGATGCTCAGTGGGACACAGAGCAGATAATACAGACACTTCACAGCAGGGCAGTACCACTAATGCAACATCTCTCCCTCCCCTCCCTGAGCGGATTAAGATTTGAATCCAAGCGCAAGAGCCCTAATGCATTTACCTATTGTGTTGCCTTGAAATTCTCATGCATTACTGAGCTGGGAGCTAAGGGAGCTCAGCACCTTGCAGGATTAGCTCCATAACAAAGTTCTGGGGAGAATCCAGTTGTATTTACCTCTGGCCAAGCTGTGCTGATGGAGAGCAAGGGGAATTGTCTCACTACCTTCATCTCCTGGCTGGTTCCCATCTCTCTCTCTTCCACAGCTGTGTAACATGGTGACCTTTTTCTACGACTCATGGTGTCAACAAAATGCACTCATCCAGACGTTCCTTCTTCTCTGGATTTCCCCACTTGAGAATTTCTGAAGAAGATTCATTATTAATAAAGCAACAAGAGGATTTGTGATTCTAGCTATGCCAAAACAAAGCAACAAACAAAGTGAGCCAACCATTGGAAACAAAAAGAAAGCAAAGCAGTAAGTCATGGCCTCATTAAGGCTTCCAGCTGTGTGACTATTAAAGACCTCACACTACAAACCAGATGAATCCCTATGTCTTATTTGTAAATGCCAGACTTCATTGCAAAGGGCTCGTAAAGAGCGAGGAGGCAGCTTTTGCTTCTCTCAAGATCCAAGAAGATGGATTTTTAAATTAGAGAACAGAAGTATGTCTCCTCAGACAAGTTTGTTCTCCAAGGATAGCTTTGGTTTCACTGCTCAGCTTCGTAGATCTAAATTAGGCACTTGTCCTTCCTCACCAGAGGGCAGATGCTGCCCAATTTATTTGCTAAAGAAATCTGGAATTGACTGATTGACAAATCCTTCCCCTTTTCTCTCCAGAATCAGCAACATCTACAGATCACATCTTCCCAACCAGCACAAACCTGTCCGAGGGCACTGCATGCTACATGTAAAGCAGGGCTTGACGAGAGGCACAGTGTAATTAGCCAGATGAGGTGGCTGAATAAGTTACAGGCCAGGAGCTGGGGGGAGGTTGATGTACTAATGTGAAGTGAAATAAATCTGCTGAATACCCTGGGCTACGAACATCAGGGGCTCAGTGGTACATGTACCATCTGTCCGGCTGGAGAGCAGGCACTCAGGGCTTCTCCATCCACCTCTGGTTGAATCGGTGGAGCTCAGGAGGTGCCGCCCTTATTTGAAGCCTTCAATCTCAGTGCATAGACATGATCTAGAACACCTGTGATCTAGAACATGCCAGGCATTAGTGTCCTGAGCAGAAGTCATTTTAACCAGGCACAGAGAGCAGAGAAGACCAATACAAGCCTTCTGATGTCTACTTCAAGTGCTCTCACCCAGGCTGCTGTGATGGCAAGAATAATATTTGCCAGAGATAGAGCTTGGAGCAGGGTCTATCTTGGTGACTTCAGGCTTCAGTTTCATGCCCGCATCAGTGTGAATGTGATCTGTGTCCTCTGTGCAAAAATCAGCATTAAAAAAAATGCAGTCAGTGCTAAAAATTTGGTCATAAATATTGTGCTTGGCACCAAGCTTTGGCCATAAATATTTCCTTGGTTAACCAATAGGAAATGATAGCTCTTAAATCTCAATTATAGTTGAGTAGCAACTGGCTCACGCTCATTGGCACTGGGGTTCTACCTCACTTGTACAAGAAGTAAGGGCAGCTTTCCCACAGCTTCTGAAGCAACACTGAAATGATGATTTCTGGTGATTCACATAATTCAACAGCATTTTTTCCCTATTGAGTTTGGAAGGACTAGTATGAAAAAGAAAGCTACGGTCATCATACAGGCACCTGATCTGTTTGCACCAATATGCACCTAGGGAAGTGGAGAGTGGGTAGCCCAAGACCTCCAGGAAAAGATGCCAACATAGGAATTTTTGGTGCTAATTCAGACTTTCTCCCCTCACAGATCCCAGGGCATGTCTTTTTGAGAAACAGAAAAGGAAGTTTTTTTTGATAACTGGGCTGATAGCACCTGGTTTGCCTGTGTCCATCTCCCACGTTACTGGTACCTTCAGGCTCACATCTTCTTTCTGCTCATTAAGACACACACTTCTATTATTTTCCTGCTGACTGGCCTACATGAAAAGAAACATCAGCCATCTGTTACTCCCACAGTTTTCTGGATCACAAGGGTTTCGTTGATTAAGGAGGAAGTTTTTTTCAAAAAAGCACACATTTCCCACTAATTTCCAAAAACTATACCATCTTCCTCTAAAATTACAGCTTCTTTGCCTTCTTTCAAAGCAGAATCCTGCATATTAATAACACACTGGCCTCTACTTGGGTCCAGATTCATGCACAGCATGTGTATTTGTACAGCAGTTATTTACAGCAGTCTGAGGAGCAGAACACACTCGATTTCAAGTGCCTGAACATCATTGGAGATCTAGACCATGCCCGTCAAAGTATGGGCTGTAAACCACAGCAGTCTCTTGCTAGCTAAGAACACAGTTATTTTTTTGCAAAAATACTTCATCACAATGCCTTTAGGCCTCATCCTGCCACTCTAAATACCCCAAAGTGTAGGGATATTTATACCTGTGATGCTTCTCATTTTGGCAGTGGGGCTGGCATGACTACAATAAGTCCCCTCCCATCACGATGACTGTAGAGCTTGGAATTAGCATGAACGTATTTTGACGTATTTTATTCCTGATTCAATTCTTCTTCATTTGGCATAGACTAACGTCCCATATGGCCTATTGTTGGACCCTGCACCAGCTGAAGAGAAAGCATCTTTGATTGACACTTGAAAATACCAAGTTGTGCCTTTGGGCTGGCTCAGGCTGAAAATGCTCTTGGCACATGGAAATAGTCATGTCATTTTTATTTCGCTGTTCAACAGGAAGAAGACATTTTCTACACTGAGCAATATACATAAAAGTTTATTCTCCAAGGGTATAAAATATTCCTCTTTTGATCTCCTGTAGCATATTTCCAACAGGAAACGAGTTTCAGATCAGACATTCAGCTCGGAATGGAACTTGGGGGAAGAGAAATCCATTCCCAGCTCCAGCCTCCTGGTTCAAAAATCAAACGTTCCTTCCTTTACAGAAAAAAGCCCTTGACCTGAACAATCTACTGCTCAATGGGCTTGAAACCCTCACATGAGATACCTTCTCTCATCTGTGATGATGGAAATTCAACCAAACTCTTGAGATTGAGCTGTTGGCAGAGATTTGAAGGAATGGACACTAGCATAATTTTTTTTGTATACCGTCTCCAAAAACACATTTACATCTTTCTACTTACTTTCTTTGAAGTCCTCAGGACTATCCAGACCACTAGGAGTAAAAGTTCATCCATTCTTTCAAATTTTGGCATTGTGGACTAGAAGAGAAATGAAAAAGGTCTCCCCAGACGATTTCACACAAAAGTAGGTATGGAAAAACGAGCAACAAATAACAAAAAAAGAACCCCTACCCTTGTTAATAGCAAGCCTTGTGCTTTTTTTCTTTTTCTTGTAATCCTGATGAAAGCATTTTGGTGCAGTCAGAGAGGAGGTGACTAATTTGTGGGCTGCAGCAAGAAATAAAATTTATATAAAAGAAGAAAAGATGGGCATGGGCAAATTATCCACCCTGCCTGTCCAGAAAGTGCTCACAATAGAATATTTGGATTCCTCAAATATTCTCAGTCGTGATCTTGTTACTGGTAGGGAAACTAAATCAGGCTCTTGGAAGAGGAGAACATTGAAATCACAGATTACGTCCGTTTTGTGGGAAGAAAATTTTAGTGGATGTGGAGCTGTTCCCATGTGGGAGCAGTTGAGTCTGACCCCATGAATTACATATATATAACATATAAGATACATATAAACTCCTTGAGCAACCACATGGAAATCAGACAGCACAGTGTGAAAAAAATAAAAAAATAATAATAATAAAAAAATCAATCAACTATAACAGCAAATATAAAGGGCTGTGCTGCAGGACCTAAGAGCCATTTTGCTCACTGAAGTCAAACATCTCCAGCAGAAGGGGTTCCTGTGGCGCATCCTTTCTGCTGGAGAGAAATTTCTC
>JAOQGH010000005.1:3420613-3431884 GCA_025769975.1 Gallinago jamesoni
TTTGGTGTCATCCACAAACTTACTGAGGGTGCATTCAATCCCCCTGTCCAGATCATCAATAAAGATATTGAACAAGATATTTAAGGGATGAGTCTTCTGCTGCACCAACAGCTTGCTCCAAGGACTCAAACTTTCAAGCCAGCCCTCTTCTACAGCATTTGCAGGCAATGACCTGCTATGACCATGTATAAGAGCACCATCTGGTGACTGTCCCTACAACAAGAGCATCTCCTTGCAACCTGTGTGCAGTAAGTGGAAATGGAGCCTCCAGAACATAGTTCTGCTTGCAGTTATGCACCAACCATCTGGCCAGGGAGGAACAGGGGATTCCCTGAGTGAATCCTCTTGATGAAGCTGAGAAAAGAGCCTGCTTCTCTTTATTTTAAAACGTGTGAAGTCCTGTATGTATAAAACTAACCAAACCACTGCTGCCTGCCTCAAGTTGTATCAAGTGAGCCTTATCACATCCACCACCCCATTTAGGTTCATCTCCCAGCAACAATGGTTTTCCACAGCAATTAGTATCCAGGACAAAGTTCATTTTCTTTAATTGTGCCATCAGTAGATGCTCCTTGCTGCATGAACTTCAGCTGTTTTTTCCCCCACCTTTCTCCTTTCAGGAGTTTGCTGCATTAATTACTGAATTTGTCATTTCCCTTCTGCTCTATTCTCCTGGAGTTTGAAAATGCATTTTGCTTATTTTGCCCGTTCCGAAAATATGAGCATCTTTTGGTTCTATCCATGAAGACCCTTTCAGGCTCTGTTTTTGTGTGAAAAGAAAAATAAAGCAAGTTGGTTTTGAGCAGGACTCTGGGGTATTTTTATATGCCTGTTCAGGAGCTTTGACCTAGCAGCTCTGCATGAGCAGGACTCTAAGCAGATGGTTTCAGCAGAGCTGAACTTGCCTTAGGGTAGGTGAATGGATGAAGCATTCTTCCAAGACCGGGAAGTTCATGTCTTCCTCTCTGTTCCAGGGACACAGCCCACATGGCAGGTGCTTCCCAGGGGTTTTCTTTCAAGTGTAGACAGTGTAAGCCCTCACCTCCCCGAGCATCTTCCCACCCAACCACTCAAACTGGTCTCACAGCCTCCTCTCCCCATCAGGGAGGCTCTGCTGTCCCCTTCAGCCACCTTTCCATCCCATTGGATATACGGCAGCAACATCTCAGCCTGATCACAGGGAAAAGGGCTTTCTAACAAAACCTGTCAGCTAGAGAATAACCCCTGCTGTCATCCCTAGCCTTTCCCTACGGAGAATACACATCATCACACACCGACTGGGCCTGAGAGATAAAAAGACAGACTTAACACTCAACAGGAAGGCACAAACTTGCTGGCAAATCATGACATTGAGGTGAAGCAATTGCTTACTCCCCTTGATGAGTGTCAGCTACAAGCCATTGAGCCAAGGGAAACCTTTGCCCCAAAACTGTGCAGACCAAAAGGGCAAAATCAGGACAAAACGCCAGGAATTCTTGATTTCTGGCCATGTTGAGACAGGTTTTTGGAAAGCACCCCAGTATAACACATTTTGTGGGAAACAAAAGGAGAAAAGTGACCCATGCTGTGTCATGTTAATTTTCAGCTCTTTCCAGAAGCCTGGAATGCTGTGATAGCTTCAAGGAGACTTCATTTCTTGAAAATTGTTAAATCTGTCTGAGATCTGTCAGAGTAGCTTTTTTTTTGGCACTGGAATCCCATTTTATCCAACAAGTTTATTTGGTATGGATGCAAAATAGAGATACATTTATTGTTTTGTTCTTTTCTTCCCTAATAGACGTCTCAACAACTTCTTTAGATAAATTTGGATGAGGTAACCCATGCCAGCTCTCATTTAAGGAAGGGTATTGAACAAACTGATAGAAGTATAAGGTGTCATTCATCAGTCTGATGCTTGCTATGAGGCATTAGGTTTTATTTTTGCTGGAGTCTTAGCTTTAAATCATTCTTCCATTATCTGTTTGCTGTGATTTAGGAAGGAAAAAAACCCAACAACTTCAAAGCCCAGCTGGAATATTGAAGAGGGCTTGGGCAGCAATAGCTGAAAGTAGATCCCAAAACCAGCTAACCACACTTGTGGCTAATCTCCTTTGACATTCCAGCACAAACAGTATTTGCAAAACATCTAAAAATTTAACCCACACTTAGTCAGTGCCCTGGCCTTAAACTTCAATCAGGTGCCAGCAATAGCTTAAGGCTGGATCTGATGGATTGGTTGATCTGTTCCACAAAACGAGCACCAAAATGAGCAAAAGATAGATGGAAACTGGTTCATCTGTTCCCTTCCTCATTAAATCTAAAATTGCAAGTGACCAAGAACTGACTCCAAAAAGAACATTTCTCAGCTTTCGTCACAGAGGTCATCTGCTCTCTCCAGATAGAAGAGAAAAATCTTTTATCTAGGTATTTTTAAATACAATGTGCAGTGAGCTAGAAGTACTCAGGCGAGACAGGGACAGTGGGATGTCCCCATGGAGACCAGCAATTGGTGGGTTCTCACCTGACAGCTGTATGACCAACCTACTCGACTTCTGCAGCATGATGCAAATTTCAAATCTAACACTTTAATAAATGATAAGGAAAATAATTATCAGAAATTATTGGCAGCCTCTGCTTGAATAAACCCATAGCCACACTGAGTCTGGAGTGGACTTAAATTCTTGAGAAATGTGGGACCTTCCTAATAAGAGAATCATCTCCTCACAGGATCTGTTGCAGAGCAGAGTTTGAGGTTAATGCTCCACCTCTTTAAGGAACAAACAGGAGGCTGGAAAGGTTTTAGCAGGAAGGAATTCATTGAAAGCATGCAAACTGTGAGGTCTGTGTTAATAGGGTTAACAAAGCTCTGCATACTTTAGAGATATGCGAGGGGAGAATGAGGTTTTTTTAGGGTCGTTAACCCAAACACCTGGTTGGTTGGGATTATTGCACAGCAGAGAACTGTGATTTCTGTACATTGTGAGTACTTGCTTGGAAAGCCTGGAGCATTGCAGAGAGGGGACCACACTCAGGTTTGAGATGCTCGTTCAGGCTGAGCCAAAGAGGATTCCTAATTCTTCCTCCTGTTGAGTCCCATTTAAGCGGTGCGTTGGCTCAGTCTATAGCGGATGAGTTTGCTGCATGATGAGGGTCAGCACGGCAGGGAGATAACCTTGCCATGCAGGAACAGGCCGTTTTACATAGTTCATCAGCCGTTCCCTCACACGCAACAGCAGCATAGCAATGAGTTGTTTCCACCCTTTCCTCTCCTTTAAAATACTGCACTTTTATTCCAGGGACTGCCTCACTTCTAACCTCATAAAAAAAAGTTCTCTCCATCTGTGAGATGAAGCATCTTCCCAGAAAGTATTGGGAAAAGCCACCCTAGGAGGAAACCAGGAAACCCCATATCCTTTAAACTGCCAGACTACTGAGTACCTACTACTTACTATCCACATGACAATCTTTTAGGATGACTTGATACTAAGATATGGTTTTTTATGTAAACACTGACATCTGGACTCAAATATTCCTGTGTGTGTTTGACAGGATGCTTGAAATTTAACTGGAATCGTGGTTTGTTTGGTGTAAGCCTTCTGTAAAAACTGTATTGCTCTGATTACACCTACACACAGCCACAGAGCAGTCAGGGGTAGTGATGCTGAGACCCCCAGGGTGCTCCTCCTGCCTTGCCCCCAGGAGCTGCTGGGGGTTGCAGTGGGGTTTTACCATCTCTCTGTTCAGCAATGCTGAGCACAGGACACAAGAGAAGACAGAGACAAATAAACTGCAATAATACCCAGCCTACAGGTGAGGAGAAAGCCTTACCTACAGCAGAGAGAGGTTTCTCCAGCACCAATACAATTTCAGAGAACATTCAGGAAACATCTAGGCTACTAATTCCTCAACAGCAGAGGTAAGAAAGAAACAATCCAATTACTTAATTTACTTTGTAAATCAGGAAGAAAAGCTACAGTTGAAGCGTTCACTCACCAAGTAGTAAAAGCCAGGAAAGCAGCAGCTCCAGGACCAGATGAACTTCTCCTGGGTGATGCAAAAGGGCAGATGTATGCTGGGGACTGAGCTTCTGTAGGAAGGCACCTAACGAGCATGAACAACCTAACGAGGTAACTGTGGAAAGGAATGATTGGTGCTAGGGAAAAACTGCTGTTATAGCAAGGTGAATGTTGGCTGAAAGCTCAAATGTATTTTCTTACCATAGATTCATTTAATAGATTTATTTTCTTTTACTAAATGTGTTAGGAATCAGACAGAAGATTGAGCTAAGCCTCTCATTAGACCTAGTTCTACTCTGTTTCTCTTAATTTTTCAGTTTAAGAAAAGAGGAGTAAGGGCAAGACTGGAGAACATAAATTTCATGGGGAACAACAGCTTTGAGGGCATGAAATTAAGACATGAAAAGATAGAGTATAACAACATGGGTTTTCTGCCTTCTAAGTCCCTACTTGATAGTGCCTAGGCAGATGATTTTGCATTTTCATTTCTCTCTAAAACCTGTCTTCCCAAACATTTTCTGTTTGTTACAAGTGAAACAAGGAGGAAGCTGATTCCCAGAGCTGCAGGTGTGTCTTTCCTGGTGGGGTCAGTATAACCTGAAGCCACAGAGGAGGCACAGGCACCAAGGAGAAAGCACTTAAGTTTCTAGGGATGGACTGTATGAAAGAAAATAGGTCATACTTCAAAGAAACAGGTGAATTTAGGGCAGGAAAGAACAGACTCTGAACCCCTGTGCTTGTGGCTCAGCATGAAGTTATGATTGGGGGGTTGCTAGCACAAATGGAAAATTACCATTGCTCTCGCTGCATCTCAGCAAGGTGACAAGTGCCAGCCTGCTTTTCAGCAGCACCATCAAAGGAATAAAGTTGGGAGCATCTCTCGGCCCCGACAGCCTGCTGCACGCTCTGCCTGTGTTTACTGCAGGGATAATGACTCCTTGTCAGGACTAATTCTGTAACGGGAGTGACAACCATTTAAGGGCTGAGTGGTGTCGTTAGATGTGGCTTGCACGTTCGCCAAGCTACTTTTGCTTGCAATTTATGCCATGTTGCCTTTCAAGATGTGCGAGAGTGGGTGAGGGGAGGCGGGAGGGCAGTGGGTTCTCTGTTTTCAAACCTTTCTAACAGTGTTTGGGCAGTGGCAGGTTATTGCAGGCTTAAGGCTTCACTTGAGGACCACGGAGAAGAGAAGCAGGTACATGAGGAGTGAGGAAAGATCCCCAAATCTGCTCTTCATTACAATATGCAGGTCCCCGATCTCCCCCACGCTCCTCAGAGGATTTGCACATGTCAGTGAACAGTCTCTCAGTGGGAAATGAGCTCTTTTTGTACACAGCAACATTTACGGTTTCTCACACACCCAGAGGACTGCTGGATCCTTATTTTCATAAACACTCTTGTGTTACATTTTTAGCAGTACAAATTTGCCCAGGGCTTCCCTCCTGGAATTGCAGAGGAGGGCACTGTTAAGCCTGTTGTAAATATGCTTTTTGACTGATAGCTTAAAAAAAATGGTATTCTGAAGTAAATTGTCCCCGGTCAAATGTTCATCATTTATCATTGTTCACCTTGGAAAATACAGGCAGTGGTAGCTCTCAGATACTCATGTCTTAGCAGTTGGCAGGATTTTTTCTTAACAAGAGCTTGACTTTGATCAAGGGCAAACAAATTAGGGAAGCAGAGCAAGCTGCTTTTCTAGCTGGAAAGGCAGTCATGGTTTTCTTTTTTTTGGGTCCAGTCTCTGGCTCTCACCCTGAAGCATCAAAGCAGCGTGGGGTTTGCTGGAACAAGAGTCTTCCCGTGTCATCTGGACTGGCACAAGCTTTGCACTTGTCATCTTGTCAGTGGGATAACAAGGTTTGCTCTTCCTTTGGGCAGAAAGCAACCAGCTTAATGGGAGAAGTGGAAAGGGTAAAACCCAACCAACACCTGAAGCAGCCTGAACAGGACCCCCTTGGCTTTGTCTTAAGTAACACTCACTGTGGGTCAGCACCTCCTTCTCTAATGCTGCTTCGTGACCAGCAGAAACACACTTGGTCACAGCAGCCAGAGAGTTGGCCATGTCCTGACTGTGGGTGTCAGTCGGCATCGATGCCCAGTTGAGCCTTTGCCATCGATTGGGCAGCGAATTTGTTCTGACAACAAATGAAGATGTTTCCTTCTCCCTTCCCGTGGTTAGCTGTTCCTTAAAATAATGGTTTCTTTTCAAGTCACGCTGAAAAATGGCTAAAATGAGTTGAAATTACTGAATTGAGTTGGGGAAGATGGTTAATCTCATTTAATTGTATGACACGTTTGAGCTTCGGTGCAGTGATACGGTCTTATGAATCATATTCCCATGGGATATGAAGGAGTTGCACCAGTTTTATATAACAACATGAATTTGGACAATAAATCCCCCCCCATACTTTATTTGGTGGGCTCTGCTGATTCCTGCAAACACTGTACCTGCTCATTTTTGTATATTTTTGGGGGATTTTTGGATTCATTTACACCTGCAATTGGTGTGGCTGATGTCTACGGGACCTATTCTTAGCAGGGGGCAGGAAGGCAGGTTGGGATTTAAAATAAATACACATATGTTATAATTCATGTCAGTCAAATATTTCAGCTCTAGTCTTAACAAAAATCAAAAGGCAGCAGCGAATTATTATTTTCTTAGTTGTCAGACGAAAGTTAGTGCCATACAGTGCTGAAGGTAAAGGGTGGAAGAGAGAGCTGCTGGGCTATCTCAGCAGCCCCGGTTTTTGCTCAGAGATGATAATTGATGGTGCTGACAGGCCGTGGACAGAAACCTGAGGGCAAGTCAGCCCTGCGAGGGGAAGGACACGTCTGAGGGATGTGAAGTGTGAGGTCCACGTTACTGCGAGTGCTGACACGTGTGATGGATGGGCAAGAAGTTCAAGTTAAGTGTAATGATGGATTATGAAAGCTGTCTCAGCTGTGGGAAGAAGAATTGCCCAGGTGCTGAAAGGAGAAACATCCAGTGTGCCGCGGGGAACGAAACCCTTTATTTGTGTCGCTGGAGCCACGCCAACAGACTCAGTTTGGGATCTGCATGTCAGAAAGACTCTGCCTTGTCCAATTTCCTTTCCGTCTCCTGATGGTGATTGATTTACTGACCTTGAGTCTAACACCTCACCCTGTGAGCCGCGCACAGCCTTCCTTGTTCCCCCACTCTTGGGCCAAACTATTACCTTTAAGATAGCTTTTCATACATAATCCAGGTATTTTATTTTAATTCAGTACAAAATAACAGTTTTATGCTGAGGGGCTGAGGCAGGTGGTAAGTCTATTGCAGGGTACTTAGGAATAATGCAGGTGAAGGAGAAACTCCTCTATTTTATTTATGTCACAAGAGGTAAAAGACAGGGCTTTGCTGTCCTAGGCACTGTGAAAACACGTAAGGAAAGTCTCCCATCTAAAATAAACCTTCTGTCACTTCTGAGGGGATTCATTGACCCCAAAGAGTTTTCTTCCAGCCCTGCTGTGAGTCCCAGGGAGAGAGGACATCTTGCTGTACCCCTGCTTTGGGCAGAGAAGGTGTTTTGGCAGGCAAGAGGGCTATGGATTTTTCTAGGGAAAAAGGGAAGCAGGTAGGAATAAAACTCTGGTCTCTGCATGCCAGCGCAGAGCCCTGAAAAGGCAGGTCATTGAAAATAGCTGTTGCCCTGGTTCTACCTATGGACCAGGCTGGGCTGGGCATCAAAGGAAGGTCAGGCCCATCCAGATGTACCCCTTGGGCTCTCTGTGTTGAACCGCTGGGTCGGCTCACCCCCCGCAACACAGCCTTTTGCCTGTTTGGTCTTAATCACTCTGCAATATCATTGTCTCTCACCCAGCTGTCCTCCCCTCTCTTCCCTTCCTTTCCCTTCCTTTTTTTTCCATCTTCCCCCAAATTTGCCCCCTTTCTCATCTCCTCTCCCCTCTCCCCATCTCTAATTGTCCTTCCTTTCATTTCCTGATCGCTCTAAATCCTTTCTGACGTCTGAGCTTTTGTTCTGCTCCCTCCTCACCCCTGCTGGGACCTACTCTGCCTTTTCTGTTTACACGCATGTCTATACAAATTCTGTGTCTGACAAAGCGTAGAAAAATGCCCCTCTGAGACCTGTTTTCCTTTTGCAGAACAGACTGTCCTTTATGGCAAAATAATGACTCAGCACTGCTGGGGGAGAAGGGCTGTATTTACTCCTTAAGTGAAAGAGGGATGCAGACAAGCTGCCCAGGCTTTGGGCTGAATCTGTGCTTAGAAGACGATCTGATGCTAGCAAACAAAACCAGCAGGGAGGCAGGGAGATGAGAAGGAGGAGAAATGATCCAAGAACAGAAAACGAACGTTTTACTTTCTTTCCCTCTGCCTGGAGGGACCAGGGGCTGGATGACAAGCAGCCCCTCTGTTGCTCTTGCCCACAACATTGCATGCCAAGAAGTTCCTGGTGGTTGGCCCATTCCCTTTGTGTAACTTGAAGCATAATCCCATAATAAAAAGAAGTTGGAGCATTCTGAGCTTTCATCCAATTATTCTTGAATGGCTGGTTGTCCCCTTGACTCCAACATCCTTTATCAGTCACTTTATGCCCTGGGATTTTGCCTTGGAGACAATCAGCTACAACTTTCAGCACTGCCCACTTGAACTGGCTGTCAGTTTCCCTCTGACTCACAGCATTTTATTCTAAGCAAAAGGAGTCATGAAATATTTATCCTTTTTTCGGGGGGAAACTAGAAATTGGAGGCAAGACGTAACATTTCTGCGTTTCTCTTCCATCCCCAAGTCTCTGAACAGCTCATCACTGGGATGAGAGAGGTGCTCAGGAGTGACCAGCAGTCCCACTTCACAGATACTGAGATTTCTTTGTGGGACAAGGTTGTGGGATTCTTCCCTGATGGTGCTTCTGGTGACTAAAAAAAAAAGCCCTCTCCCCTTTTGCCTGCGCCCATGAATTCACCCTGCCCATCTCTGTGTCCCCAAATGCCTTGTTGGCTCTGCTGAGGTTCCCCAGCATCAGTTCTGGAGACATAATTGTACACTTTCTCTATGGATTTCTTCTCTTATGCTACAAGAAGTAGCAGAACCCCTTGTTGTGAACTTGAAAATCAGGAAAACATCTACTCATTTTCTTCTGTACAACTTCTATGCTCTTGGCATCCTTTAAAGATGGGTTGCCCTCATCTGTCACCAATGGGGAAAGGAGAAAAGCCCTACTAGAGTTTCTTGGTAGCCCTGTATGGGGATATACTGGGAACAAGCTGATTTTGCCCACGCAAGATAATAATAAGCCCGTGGGAGGAGGCGATTAGTGGAACAGATTCAAAAGGCACCCTGCTGAGTCTAATCTGTCTGTTGTCATTCTGCTGCTGCTGTGAGGTCTAAACAGCCAGGGGGTGAGCTAGCCACAAATTTCCGTGGGGTTTATGTCAATCTTCTGACTTTTCATTTTAATAGTGGATTTTTTTTTATTATTTATTTAATGTATAGCGTTGGGCCTGGCTTGCGTTGTGGATAATCTCCGCTTAGAGCCTTTTGATCCCTTTTCCAAAAAGATTATTTTAATCTCTTCCTCCCTTCCCCCCAGCCTGTCTCGCCACACCGAAGGATAATTATTTATCCTCTTGGCTCACCTCGCTTCCACGAGGCCAGCGTTTAATACTGGCCAGATGCTTGGGGCAGAGGAGACGGGGTCAGTTTTTGTACAAGGGATGCAATATGGCACAGCAGCAACGATTTGGAACAGCGGGACAACAGGACTAAATCCCTATTTAAAGGAAACTCTTGCAAAACATGGTTTTCTTGCTTATCTGTACCTGGGGCCAGGCAGAGGCCAGGCTGACCCTGGCACGGTTTTGAGCGGTCCCTGGGATGCTCTGGTTTGCTGTGACAAGTTGTTTTGCTGAGAAAACAAGGAACAAGCAAACAGGTAAAACCTCCAGCCACAGCCAGGAAGGTCCACAGCACCCCACTTTGCCTCTGCTCCCCAAATTTTACCTGCCAAAAAAAAAAAAGGCAGCAGCAAAGACCTTCTGCCTCTCCAGCTGCTCTGTTTTAACAGCGCTGAGTTTGTTGTGGAAGACAAGATCGTGTTCATATTCAAAAGCCCTAAAATGTCCCAAAATGACAGCCAGTGTTATTTCCTTCAAAGGCAGCTCTAAAGCCACGCACTGGAAGTGGCTGGGCTTGGTGTTCAAGCTGATGATTAGGGTGAACATCGCCAATCTCGGGCCACAGAGAGCCGGAAAGTATGTACAGGCTGATAAAGGGAATTGGAAATCCCATCAAAAATATGATTCAGAATATTTTCTTTTCCTTTTCTCTTCTTCCTGCTTTTGTCTTCAGAAATCCTCCTCTTCCTACTCGCCAGTCCCAGAGGGTAATTTGTCTCTTCATGGCTTGTGGAGGCTACTTGAAAAGCTTCAATTAGCGAAGAAAGGTTCTGGCCTTGTATTTGCAACACTTCCATTTCTTGATTTTGCTGAACCTCTGTCTTCATGGAGATTACACACTAATCTTAATTAGGAAGTGGAAGAGGAAAAGAGGGGCATTTTGGCCTGCATTATTCAACTTTGATCTGACTCTCTCCCTTTCATTCTGGCAGAAAAACATTTCAAAGACTTCCAGGAGCCTTAGTCTAATGGCATTGACCAGAGGCACTGTCAGTCTTGCTGGAGAAGAGAAAAATGCGCCGATATTGGCAGTTTCTTATAGAGTGCAATAAAGCCCTTCTTAGCAGCTAGCTCTGATTAGACACATTTTTAAATTTGAGGTCATATACTTTTCCTTGGGTGGTTCACATTTAAGAGTTTATAATGCATCTCATATTTTGGTCAGCTTTTTAGTCAGTGAAAGAGAAAGATTCACCATCTCTTAGTTTAGGTTTCACAGACAGTTATTAAACACACATAAATACACTGAATATTTTTAAGAAACCTCAGGCACTTTATCCTCAAGAAGAAGTAGAGACTCTACATCCAACCTTCCTTCCTTTTGGTGCAGCATTGACACGTTGAGTGGATTTATTTACAAGGTGGGCTGGGATAGATTGTCTCATCCTGCTCATTAATATTTCTTTAACAAGTATTAGAACCACAACCTGCTTAATAGAAGAGGCTTGTGGTTTTTTGCCATCTTTTCTGGAAAGTGATGTTTGAATGAGACATGTAAAAGTAGTTATGGGGGATAGCAGAGCACTGCTTGGAACCCTTGGAGATCACAGAATCACAGAATCACAGAATTGTGGTGGTTGGAAGGGACCTCAGAGATCATCGAGTCCAACCACAAAAA
>JAOQGH010000005.1:3431984-3465669 GCA_025769975.1 Gallinago jamesoni
AGCAGCCCACGACAAACCAATAATCTTGGGCACTAGAGCATGCCCTGAAGAACCATGTCGATACGTTTCTTAAATACGTCACCTTCTGTAAAGGAAGTGCACATAATAGAAGAGGTCATCACATCTATGTTGAGTTAAGTTGTGCTACAAATCTTACTAGTCTCTGTCATTATTTTGGTTTTAAGAGTGAATGGTACAATGGAAACATACTGGTGGATGCCTCTGGTTTTTGTGCTCTCGCTTGTGCCTCACTGCTTTAGCTGTCATACTGATGTCCTCCTCTCCAGGCTGTGTACAGCCCTCAGCAATAATACATTATTAATATCCTCTTTCTGGGCACCAGCAATCAAACATTAATAGACTCATACAAAGTGCTCCAGTTCAGATTACTCCATTTTTCCTCCTGTTTTGCTAAAGGGAATTGTCAATGCAGGACGCAGGCTGAGCTGGGAATTGGGCTCAGCATGGAATTTCACCACGAAGTCACTGTTGGAGAAGAGGGAAGTTTGGTGAAGTTTCATTTCACTTGGTCAAAACTAAATACTTGTTCACTGCAAGATGGAAAATCCAGGTTTTGCTAATGTGGGAAGCGTGGGTCTTCACCTGAGGTTTAGTAATTAAAACAAACAAAACAACCACCCTGGACAGGATACACTTGTCCTTGTTGTGTTCAGGTAGTGTTCTCACCGGAATGTCCCACTACCTTTATTTAAAATAATAATTAAAAAAAAAAAAGAAAGTATGAGATTTTCAAAAGCCAGCAATCCTCCTCAGCAAAAACTCCTATTCAGTGCTAACAATCCCTCTGGTTTTTGGTAAATAACCCAAGGCATAGTGGCAATGATCTCTGTCTGCAGACTTTGATGTTGTCCTTTCAAGAGCCATGAGAAATGGGGCAGGGGATGGGTAGGCACTTTGCTGCCTCGCTGCCCTTTTTCTTAATTACAAGTAATTCAGTGTTACATATATAATCACATGTAATAAGCAAGCTAGAGTGAGGAAACCAGCTTCCCAGGCTTTCCAAGATGTGGAAAATCTCATCACTCTAACCCAAAATTTTCTTTCCTGGCAAAAATTGGCCCAAGAACGTCCTTCAGGGACAGGCTAGTACCGATTTCTGATCTAGAGATGCTCAGGCAGTTACAGAGGCTGGGAAAGAGGCCAGGATCAGCCATGGGTTGATGAAGGGTTCGTCGAAGATCCTATTTATAGGACTGTTCTGGTAGCAAATGAAACGTGAACCCTGCCTGGTCGGGGCTGAGGGCAGAGCCCCCCAGGCCTGACCCCCCCAGGACGTTGTCAGAGACATAAACTGAGCAGTGTCATCTCCCATGCCTTCAGCAAGTGGTGCCGTATTATCAGTGCCGTGATGTATGAATAAAATATCACATGAATACACTCATTCTACCTGTAGAGCTGGATCTGATTTGTCTGACATCCCGAGAAACCGGCCAGCTATGTATAGTAAAGAGCTATTGGTGCTTCAAAGGACGTAGGTTACATGAATCAATTGTCTCCTTCAAAAGTAGCCTAAGATTTTACTTCCTTTCTTTTTTTTTTTTATTTCACCAGGAACCAACAAGAGGGGAGATAGGGAGAATCCTCAGATTGTGCTGAATTTTAGATTAGTTCCTGTAATACAGGAAAATTGAATACGTTTCTAACTATAGCAGGAGAGAATTTGTATTTTGGAAAGGGCAGCAGTGAGTGATTCTAAATGTAGCCTGGCTGAAGATGGACCATTTGGCAATAAATAGATTTCCAAGTAGTAGTAGTAATGAGGAGGAAATTATAATGAGGAAGAAATAATTGGTAAGGGGAAGTGTTTATCCTTGCAGAGTTGCCTCAAGAAAGGAGAACCTGCTTGTTCAGCTCGGTCGCGCTGTCACACACAGCACTGTCACGCTGGAGTGGAGGAGAAGGGACAAACCCATCATGAAAAAGAGCAATATTTTCTCCATTTCACCTCCTGAATTTGACTTCAGCGCAACATCTGGGGGAAGGAGCCCTGATCACCCTAACAGTGACAGATGCCGTGCGCACAGCGGTGCTCCTTGCTCCAAGCATTCAGGCGTTGAGAAGGTTTCTGTGTTTTATTTTAATGGGATGGGTTTTTTCCCTACTGAATGGCACAACAAAACCAGTTTTATTTATGCCTCTGTATTTCAGCTCCTTCTTTCGTATTCCTTCAGGATAGGATGCTTTCTCTCCCTCCTCTGCCTTCCTAAATGCCTCATTAGCTTCTCATTTTATTTTGCTGTCTTTGCTGGCTTCCAATTTTCTTGAAGTATCATTTCGATCACCTCAACTGCTCCAATCCCTCTCTGTGTCACACCGAGCATAAGTAGGGCCAGATCATCAGGGATACAAATCACCATCATTCCTGTGAAAATGATGGAATTCAGCTGCTTTTTGACAATGTGTGGATGTGACAGAGAGATCTTGTTGGAGCCAGGTGAGGTTTTGATTCACCTTAGATTGTGCATGTCAAAGTGACTCAGAGCCTGTGGAGGTGGGAACAGCAGCTGGGCACAAATAAATTTTTACTTTGTTTTCTTTGCTTAAGAAGAAAGAATAAACCCAAATCCCTTTCAATATTTTTTCCCCTCGCTTTGTAATTCCTCTTCCTATAATGATTTTTCCTCCAAGATGTCAATGGGGGCATCCTTCGCAAGAGAATACCAATCAAGAGGATTCCAGGTAATTGTTTTATGCTAATCTGTATAAGCTGAATGAGTCAGTCCACTGAATATTTTTTTTTCTTCCCTTTTGCTTTTTCTTATTATGGGTTGGTCAGTACTTAGGGATGGTGTTGATAAGTTAATAGCCGATTAGGACTCTAATCACGTGCCAACTGGAACGAGAAGAAAATGCCGGGGAGAAATGAAATGTAGATTTAGTATTTCCAAAGGAGAAAAACCACGGCAGTGTTTGAGTGTGCCTTGTGGGAATGGCTGAGTCTGCAGAGACTGCCAGGTGGGGGCTGTCCCAGGGACAGGGATGAGGACAAGGATGGGGACAGTCCCTTTGCTGCCTTTCGTTGAGGCAGATCTTGCTTCCCTCCCAACGGGCTCTGGCAGCACACGCAGGGGAGGCAGAGCTGGTTTTGCAGCATGAAACTGTTGCTACTTCTCTTTGAAGTGTTCAGTGAATATAATCTTGTTTTTCCAGACCCTTATCTACCTTGAATAAACTAAGGATTGGACAACATTTCAACCCTGTCTGGAAAGGTGTGAGAAGGAGATTAATACATCTGTTTTTCAGAGCCAAGATGGGTCCTGCCTCCCTTTTCTCAGGCAGAGTTTGGGTCTTTGCGCTCCAAAACGCTTCCTGACTCAGTGAGGGACTATAACCCATAAGCATCTGAAGGTCTGAGCTCCACCAGCTCATCACAAGCTTCCTTTGGGCCAACTTGGATGGTCAGGACCCAAGTGTCATGCCTTGAATGCAACAAGCACACCCTGTCCTCTTTCCCGTTGCTTGCAGTGACTGTGGTGGCATCTCAGAAGCACAGCCCAAATCCACAAAGTAACTTCTCCCCAGCAAGGCTCTGCTGTCTGAACCCAGGGTTCAACAGAAAACCTCTACTATTACAGTGTGTAACCTCAGACTGCAAAGATGGCATACTAAAAAAAAAGAAAAAGACATTGTCTGGACAAAGTCCTGTGAGCCATTTTCTCAGGGCACAGAGCAAACCACAGCTCAGGAATTTGGCTCTTTTGGGAGAGAAGCTGCAGCCTCCACCTTTCCCAGAGGGATGTGTCCAGCTACAGCACTGGGATCAGGTGGTCCCTATCTCCAAGAGGAGAGAAGGATGCCCTGGGGTCAGGACAAAGTCCAACAAGTCAGGTACCTTGCACCTGTTTAAAAGAGATGGAGGTGGTCTTCACTCTTTCACAGCCCATGACTCTGCAAAAATGGCTGTGAAGAAGAAATCCGCTTTTTTGTGGTTTTCACCAGGTATTTCAGGAAAGACCTGCAAGGTGGTGGCAGCAGCCACCTGAGGTGGGGCTCTGTAAGAGGGAGCGATGGAGGGGCATGGGCTGCAGTTGGAGTTCAGAGACAATGGACCCACACTTGGGGACCTGCTGTCAATGGGAGCTGTCAGTCACCAGAGGTTTGATGAGGGAGATCAGCATCGTTCCTCCGAAGAGAGGGAGGAGCAGGCACAAAGACCGGGGAGCCACCGTGAGCTGCCTGCCTGCAGCAGATAACTGTGCTGCTGGATCGCTCTGCGTGACCAGACAAGGCTTAAAGGATAAATGTAGAGGCTTTGTGTTCAGGTAACTTAATGCACGTTCAGAAAAAGAGGAAGCTGCGATCTCAGCTGGTGATTTTCTCCAAAGTCTCAATGAAGGCAGGTTTTCTCTTCCATAAACTTGCATCTTAACGGGTGAAGGAGGGAATCTGTGCTTTTTTCTTTTTCTTTTTTCTCTTTTTTCTTTTCTCTTTTATCTGATTTTTTTTTTTTTTTGGTGATGGGATCTTTGTATTTCCACTTCTAATAAGCATTTGATATTTGGACAGCTTATCTGTAATAGGCAACTCTGCTGCCTACTTCCTCTGCCCTCTCCCACCCAGAAAATCTCAGCATCTCACAGCCTGAAGGGTGGATGGAGGAAAAACTGCCATTTTCACTTTACAGGGAACTGACAGATGGTGAAACAAAGTGATTGATGAAGATTAATCTGTGGCAGAGCAGAATCCCCAGCCCCGAATCCTACCTTGTGGGTTATTCTTGCTCTGTATGCCTTTAATAAGAACAGATTCGGACCTAGAAATCGGGCTACATTCATGCTCAATGTAGCATGAAATCCTCCAGTCTATACAGCATCTCTGAAGATTTGGGTTGCTTGTATGCAAGATCTGGCTTTCAGTTCTGGCTCCTGATTTTAATTTCCTATCGTATACAGGTGCTTGGCTCGGGAGCCTGCATTGCTGCTGGTCCTGAATGTTAATTTCAACCAAGCCATATGAAAGAGCTATTGTAAATGTGATAAGGAAGCACTGAGAGCTAGTGTCAGAGTCTCAGCTGATTGTAAACTGATACTTGTTTAAGTGGAAAATTAGCTGGAAAAAAATCATTAAAATATGGTAGACATTTTCTTCAGGCTCTTCTGAGAGCTGCTGTTTCTTGATGAATTCAAATAAGGTCTGTATTCCCTATGCCCTTGTAATACAGAGCAACTGTCTGTCAAGAAGTACATGACTATCTGCTATCTATTCTCTGTTCTATTGTAATTAAGGCACCAAGAATGTTTATGGGATTTGGGCCCTTGCATTTAATGAGTGTTGGACTTGTGCCTCCATTTTAATCAAGTGTGGGACCAGTTATTATTAACGTAGAACTTTGGATGCACACGGCTGCTTACAGAGTTAATGAAGATAGATTCCTTTCCCGGAATAGATTACAAGCCCAGGTCCTGCAACCACTGACTCTGAGGGGTTGTTGGGGAGTAAATCATTGCAGAAAATCATGAACTGCTGCAAGATGACATAACTCTGAAGAACAGCAAGAACTGCCCCTGCTGAGGATGCTCTTGTGGTGGGAAATGAGTAGGAGACCAGTGGGAATTTCTTGCTTTGGATTAAAGTTGGGCTGGACTCTAGGAAACAAACGATAGCAAGAGATGAGTTTTGGGCAGCACCAATAATTTTGAACTCTGATGAGCCAATTTATTCCAGGCATCAGGGTATTGAAGTCTTGACGATTTGCTGTGTGCACTCTCCATCCATCACACCCACCAGCGTGTCTGTGTCCTGAGACACGGGCTCAGTCCCTTGTTTGTCACAGTCTTCCTTCTTCTTGTGTCCCTTCTGCCCTTCACCTGCTCTAAGGCACATAATGTATGGATCTGTACCTCCATACATCTCCTGCTGCAAAGTAAAGATAGTGCTAGTTTTTGCTTGCTTAGAGTTTTCAGGCAACTCACATCTATTCTATATCTGTGCATCATTTTGCACAGTGGTGCTTGATGTTAGAGGGTCTTGGATGCAGAATAACACAAACACTAGCTGAGGGGGAAAATATGGGAAAATAGGACAATATGAAGGGCAGGGATAAAACCCCTGAGGTCAGGGATTTCAGACCATGGCTGGCATGATCAAGTGTTGGCAACAGTTCTGCTTGAAGCTGGAGGTTGGATTAGAGTCTCCCAGAAGCTCTTTCCAGCCAACACTGCTATAATTTGGTGATTGCTAATATAGTTAGCACACTCTGAATTTTGTTATTTTTAAAAGAGAGCAGTTAGGTAAATAAACCTATGTCTCCAGAGATTCGGGTCTGGATTGCATTAGAAGAAATATCCTTGGTATTTAATCTGTTTTAAGTCAGCTCTGCAGCTCGACACCTGAAGGTACTGTTTAAATGGTCTGAAAAGACTGGACAGATGGAGGGATGGATGGGTGGAGGGAGGGAGAGAGGAAGGGAGGGAGAGAGGAAGGGAGGGAGGGAGGGAGGGATAGATGGATGCTCCAGAAAGCTTACAAGGGACAAGCTCATAGACGGAGCCAGAAATGACAGCTTCCTCTTTTAATTTAAAAATTAAGTCGAGGATTCTGAATTAACAAAAGGGGTCACAACATTGCATTCTAGGCTGAGAAACCAGGATTTAAGACACCTCAAACCTTTTTGGACTCCTTTGGTCAGCTGTGTAAAGCTGTGGATGCTGTGTCTATCCCAGCACACAGTAAGTGTGGACAGAAAATTTCAGTGCATTGGTGACATCTGAAGAATTTGGGACTAGATATTATCTACATAATTTTTTTTCCTGTCAATTTTTTTTTTATCTTCTACCCACAATGGGATGAATTTTGGCTTTTGACTGAGTTCCTTGGGATTCCTACTGAGACCAGATCTGTCAGCTGCAACGCTGCAACAGCACTTGAATGCAATCGCTCTTGGTGTGACAAAATAACGGTATGCTCATTATCATAGTCTGAAATCACACCATATTGTGGTTCTCGGGATAGCAAAATATCTCCTTCCTCTAGCTGTCTGGCTGAATGATATTATTTGTGTCCAGATGCTATTATACTGCATCGGATTGTGCTGTCTCAAAAAGCACTAAATTAAAGCTCCCAAACCACTGTTTACTGCCCAAAGACTGTCTCCTCCTGCCATATTCTGTGCTTATCACCCTGTGAAAGGGAATAGCATCTTTTCCCATGGTCCTGACACCTAACAAAACTGCATTCTTTTTTTTTTTTTTTGGCATTATTTGCCTTGTCTTATGTTGTGTAGAAAGGAAAAGGGAAAGGCTGAGGGGAGAGCACTGATTTTTTTCCATAATCCTAGCCTCTACATCAGCATGATCAGCTCCAGGGTGCCAGTTAAAATGGTCACCTTAAATTGACTTAATGAGGGAAGCTTAAGCCAATACATTTCACTGTCCAAAGGGATGAAAGTGTATATAAAGTTTTCTACTCCGCTCCTCTGGAGAGCTTAAACTTGTCATGCCATAACTTGATTTCATTCGATTATGTGCTTACGTGATTTGGCAGAAAAACTGAAAAGGGAGAGTACAGCACTTGTATATGGGTCTATGCAGTTTAGATAACCAAGTGCTGTCTCTATTTTGATAAGAACAGCCACCTCTGGGTCATCAGTGGAGTCAACTTTGTGTCTTCCCTTCTGCCACTCAGCTGCAGGTTTCCCCTGCAGAGCCCTCAGGCTCCCCAGGGAGGCTGTGAAGTCTCCATCCTTGGAGACATTCAAAAATCGATTGCAAAAGGGCCTGAGCAACCTGGTTTGCCATCAAAGCCAAGTCTAATGTTGGTTGTCCTCCTTGCTCAGGGAGGGGGCCTGGAGCAGGAGGCACCCAGAGGTTTCCTCCAGCTTCAGCAGCTCAGCGAGGAGTCACATAGGGGAAAAGAACTGTGTTTTCCTCAGGAAAAACACTCCTCTCAGCACTTCAGCAGTTACACAGAGAGGACCCGTATAAATTACAATGTCAGGAAAAGTTACCAAAGCATGAAATTCCTTCTTCACCCTGAGTATATTGGAATTGATTCATTTTCATGAGAAATGTGCTCGCACTTGGCACTAAATCCTTTCACTTCTCTTTCAATCCACACTGAACACCCACATGCAAAAGCTGACTTTTTTTTTCCAAGGTTTTGTTTTCTTTTTACATGTTTCAGTGTGGTTTTGTAGTAACAGAGGGACCTGGTAGCTACAGTGAGTTATTGCAGTAAACAACCTTACAAAAGAGAGTGAAGAAATACCCTTTAACTCTCCATCTTGCAAATCTGTCATCATACTATGAGCAAACGTGGTAGGCTGTGTGCCCATCCTTGTTTTCACATCTAAACTGAATTCTGCTTTCAGACAAACCCTGCTGCATATAAAGCGGGAGATGATAGGCTGTCCCTTTGACAACTTCACATTCCGGGATATTCCCACACCGAACTGTGTGACTCCATGTTTTTCTGGCTTTAACCTAAACTTCCAAAAACTGAAGAGAATTTTCTGCATAAATACATTTATATTAGCTGGTAGTAGTCATAATAGTAACCCCCACTCTCCCTAACACGTCACTAATTGTAGTTTTTAAGGAACATTGGAAGAACCCGTTCTGAAGAAAGCCCAGTATATCATGTTTCATTTCCATTATATTCTCATGGCGTTCTGTTTTCAAGGAAAAGAGAGTAAGTCTGTTTGATCATCTACAATATGCCTTATTCTTACTGCAGGATATAATGCTTGGTAGAAGCAAATTCGCGCTGAACGACCAGCTGTTCTTCCATGCCTTTGATAAACCAAAATGGTTTGATTACAGCTCCCAGGCCACAAAACTGGGAAGAAAAAAAAAAAAAGCATTAGGAAAACGAGCCTGCCAGAAATGGTCCTTTCCCCAGCCACTGGTTCGTGAGAACTGGGCTTTTCTTGTTGGGATGAATCTTGGCAATGCCAAGGAGGGCAGCATCACCCTTTTATGAGGTTTTTCAAGACCTTCATGTCCTGGGGACACGGGCAAAGCTCCCAGGGACAACCTGGTGTCTCGAACTGCAGAGTCTCTATATCTGCAGAGGGGGCGGCAACAGAGTTAAGGAAATGCAAACTCATTTCCAATGCAAATACCAAGGCAACAGTTTGCATTAAAAATTAGCAGCTCGGAATGTCAGGGAAAGAGTTTTACAGGCTTCATCTGCCTCATTTCAGGCAAGGTGTCCAAATGTAGGAAGGCTGCTATTTCCAGAAATCTGGGCTGGAAAGGGAAAAGTCATTTGGGAAGGATTCTGTAATCATTCCCATGGAGCAGTGACCTGGGTAGCTCTGATCTCCCATGAGAGACCTCTGCAAGGAGCCTGGGAGGACCAGGAGGGTCCCAAAGGAGGACCACAGGGGCAGAAGAGGACATAGGATGGTCCAAGCTTATGGAGACAGTAAAGATTGAGACAGTATGATCTGAGAACTTGCTACAGACTTGCTGTAAAGCAGCAGCAGAAGAGGAGATGTCTGGCAATGCTGGAAGGCTGCAGTTTGAAAGACAGGAGGATGAGCACCAGGGATGGGCCAAGATTCACATTGCTTTGGAAGAGAAAGGTTCAAGGATTTGGTTCAGCCTGTGACCTCGTCCTTCTCCCTTATGTGCTGTAAAATCTCTTCTGTTCTCTTTTTTTTTTTTTTTTCTGCAACAGGATTTCAGGTTAAAAAGAAAAATAAACACAGCTTTCAAATGAAACAGAAGCTGATGTTATCTCAACAGTTTCAGCCATCACTTGCCAAGTTCTACTCTGGCACAAACGGGTCTCTTCCATCTGGTGTGTATTTCCAGCTCTCTAAATTGAAGTTCTGTCCGTGTGATCCATTTTCTGTAACAGAAAACTTCATGGGCCATTTCTAGCATCTCCCTCTGCCTCTCTGTCCCTCTGTTTCTTGGCTGCACAGGCGATAACAGGATTTCTCCTGCCAGCACGGGCCATCAGCGTAGCCTGCTGCATAGTGTCTGCACTGAGCACATGGGCTGAGACCCCTCTGCAGGTCCTTGGGTGCCCCTTTAAATAATACAAACCCAAGCAGAACAGCATCTCCAGCACACAAAGAAGATATGAGATGCGAAATACTATCCTGGGGGATAAGATTTATACCTTTCAAAAATGGCCCCTGATTTCAGTTTCTTATCGTTTTGTATGTTGGCCACCATTACAGTTAATAATAACTGTGTTGTTATTGCATGCATTTTCTTTAAAACAAAATTTTCTATTGAAGAATGACCGGAGGCACTGGATAACAGTTTCTTTAAACTGTGCAATTAAAACCAAAGTGACCAAGAGCTAATAACCAAAGCAGATGTTAGCTCAAAATCTAAACCAATTATTTTTAAAATCTGCTCTTGATTGACTTATGCTAATGTACTATTTTATTATCATGAGAAATTGTAGCTTGCCCTGTGGTTTAACATTCTAATTACAGAGATAACACTTGTTTTGTGTGCCCACGATAAGCACACTTTTAATTCACTCAGCAAACAGTAGCGTGGCAGAGATTGGCCAGGGCTCTGCATCTGCAGCTCTACAGAGGGCAAAATCCAGGAGCTCTCAAGATCTGAAGAAGCAATCAGAGTTTCTCTATGCCTTGTCTACATGGGCAATTAATGAGTGTGGCTCCAGCAAAGTATTTCTCTCAGCATTTGTCCCCAAGGAAAGCTGCCTTGACTCTGCATACAGCTAGTGGCTGGAAGTACCAGGACTAACAAATATTTAGGATATTTATTGGTTTTCATATGTCCCCCTTTACTGCTCCAGAGAGGAGGTGGAGGTGGTATCCTTCAGAGGAGAAGAGCAGACTGTGATGCTTTTCTGTTGGCTTTTGATTTCTGAACAGGGAACTCATTAAATGTTTTTTTAAAATCCTTGCAAAGAAAGCAGCTGCTTTTAACAAGCTCCAGTCACAGGAAAGGTCTCTGTGCCTACGAGGGAGAGGTCATGAGTCTGTTTGGAGTTTCTTCGCAAGCCCTCTGTCTGCCTGCTCACCTTTAGGTGAAAAAAAAGTTGGGGTTTTTCCTTCTATTTTTCCAATATTTCTAACCTTATTTTAGCCAAAAGCAAGAGAACAAAACCTCTTTTTTCCTCTGTAGAAATCACTCTTTTTTCTTGCTTAGTACAAATAATGTTTTGCACAGAATTGAAAACTGGATTGCAAAGACTGACAAGAACAAGAATTTCCAGAAATCAGGTACCCAGTGTCCTAAGAAGGATGTTGGGCGTTACAGGTGATGTGGATTACAGGAATGGATGTGGGCAGGGGTAATGAGGGACCTCATCAGCTCTTGTAAACACAAGCAGCTCCTTTGGCCATCAGACAATTGAGAACCATGTTCAAACAAAAACAGTGGTCTCAGCTCTTTGTCCAAAGGGCTGAATCGGACAAAGAAACCACTGCATATCCTCTGGAATAAGTCTTCAGATTACAGAGGCAAATTCTGCTGCTTGTGTTGCCTCCTGCCTACATCAGCTGCTCTGCCTTTCTGCTCCAGAGCAGCTGGAGAAAATTGCCAGGCTATAATCAAGATATTTTTCAAGTGACTCCGACTGTTAAATAAATGTGAAGGTCATGGGGCTGTTTTCTCCCCTCCTTTTTCTAAAATCCATTTTTATACAGATCAATATCTGTGAAGATTGAAGTAGAAAACAGACTTTGGGAAGCAAACCTTATCTGCTTGGGAGCAGGGCAAGAACATGATGCTCCCCAGCTGTGTTTTGTTAAAGAGCAGGATTTATCATCACAGGTTAAGGTTGGCTTTTCTGTCATTTTTCATCCTCCTCCTTCCTTTCAGTGTCTCTCATGTCTTCCCAGCACAGTAAGAGGGTGAGCGGCAAATAAACCTCGGCACCCCAGCACATCCATTCCCCTACATTTCAGAGGAATTTTCTCTTTGCATAGCACAGGACTGAGCTTTCATCCCACCAGCTGGAGCAGGCTGTTTCTGGTTACTGGAAATCTTGGAAGTGAAAGGAATAGGAAAGCTTCTTAATTTTTTTCTCTCCCCCTCCACCATTTCCCAGTAGGGTTGAGGTGGAGTTCTGAGATTCAGCCAGTTTGATCAAGTTTCCCCTTTTGCAGACAACGGGCTGAAGAGCCTATTTACGATTTACTCTTTAAAATACCCCTCATAATGTGGCAGATAAAATTTCCAAATGCTGCTGAACTTTGTGTTAGAGATTCAGTCCTTGGCTTTTTCCCCTTTCCTTCTCCAAGAAAAGCCTCAACTGCTGGGCAGTAGAAGGACCTTTCCCATGTCCCCGTGCTGTCCCTGTGCCCAGGTGTGAGTCCACGGGGTGCTCTCCCACCCTTATTCTTCTCTCAGCCATCCCGTTTCTGTACCAGACACCCTATCAATACCCATCTCACAGCATCTCCTTCAAAGACCACCTTCAGCCTCCTAACCCTCTCTCCATCAGGAAGAGATGAAGTAAATCAGCTCTCCGGCTGGTCCCTGAGGCTTCCATGCTGTAGGAGAAGATGAATTGCACTATTGCCTTTTATGACTAATGCTGAGTAATCATGCTAAGACTTTACAAAGTGCCATACATCTTCAAAGAGGTCTATGTCCATTAGCTAAATAGTGCTGCTCAACACAGGAAAGCAAGCAATAATGCAGGATGGGGAAAAATAATACACAACCTACTCTCTCTGAAATACAACTTGTGGGAGATAGAGTTCTTTTTCACAGGACAAGTGTCCCACGTCCTTGGATACAGATGAGATGAGCGCAAAGCCTGTAATCTGCAGGACAAAATGCAAGCAAGAGAAGGCAGGACCAAATTACTACGCCTTCACTAATAAATTTCCCGAATTAACCACATAATGCAGTACGGAGTCTGGAAATAAAGCTCCTGCACCCTCTGCTGGATAGAGGGTCATGGATGCACAGCCTGGCATGCCAACATTATTCCTGATTGGACACTGTTCTTTAAAAGGAGACATCCTAAAGGAGGCCTCCTAAAACTAGGGAAGACTCAAACTCTGCTTTGGCAGGGGGGTTGGACTAGATGATCTCCAGAGGTCCCTTCCAACCCCATGTGATTCTGTGATTCTGTGTTTAGGAGAAAGGAAATCCAGATGTTTTGCACTGCTGGGCTGGGGCTGTGGGCACAGCCTCTGTGTGTGCTCAATTCTGGGAGCAATCTCATGTTTCTCCCCAGGAACAAACAGCTCTGAGGCAGCAGGTTGTAAGAGATACTTCCTTGGGAGCCTCCAGAAACTCCACTGTGTTTGTCCAAGTGGTGATTAACTCTAATTATTGAGCAGGTAGGTGGCTTTCTGGAGTCTGAAGGACTGGAAAAAGGGAGTGAGTGAGTCTGCTCCCATGGAGGGGATGCTCTGCAGCATCAGGCGGGTTCCCAGCATGTTGCTCGGCGGCGTGTTCGCTCTGCCATCTAGGGTCCAGCTCCACGGTGGGCTGCACGCCTCCAGCGAGCCTCCCTCCCTCGCCAAGAGGAGCTCTGAGTTCTTTTCTGCACGGGGGACTGGAGAGGAAATTCCAGCTTTGAGCCCCTTCTGGAGGGGGTTCATGCGATGAACACCATTGTGCTGCTCAGGGGTGAGTTCATGAAGGTGGTTTTGCATCTTTGGGAGAGGGAGATGTGGAGGGATCATCAACTCCTTTGCTCACATCACTGCTGAGCAGCAGCTGTTTTGTCTGACATTACTATTTTATTTACTATTTCAAACCCTTTCCACCCAAGGAAAATGTGCCTCCATGTGTTTGCTCCAGCAAAACCCTGTTTGTGCATCGCGGGGAGCTGGGATTACACGGTGCACCAGTTCTCCCAGTTAATCCATCATGCCTCGGTGTGTGCTGCCGCTTGGTTTAACCACTTAATTAAAACTGTCTTAATTGATTTATATTCACTGGCTCCTTCATGCTCTGTTCTCAGTAAGAGCTTCAGCTGAGTCAGGAGAAGGCAAGGAATAAAAATCACATTTTAGTATTTGTCTTCTAAAGAAGAAACCAGCACCTGAGAAGAGGTGGAGTCCCCATTTGTATCTTAGTGAGGAGAACTGGCCCCAAACCTACACACTGCTTTTGTGATTAAGAAGGAATTGAGCAGAAAGCTACAAAAGTTAAAGAAGTGCCAGATCAACAAAAACTTGATGCCAGTGCTGATGAGTGGCAGAGGGAGAAAAAGAAACAAAGATTTCTACTGATTTTGGATACATGAATCTCATGTTCCGTTATTCACCGAATTCCTTATTCATGCCAAATCACAAAGTCTTTTAAAGCGTGTCCCATGCCCTCTTCCTTCCACTTCATTTTACGTCTGTCTTTCTCTTCAGCTATGTATTATTAACTTCCTTATAAAAAAAAGATCACCTTGCTGGAAAAGGTTCCTCTTTCCAGAAAGACACATTATGTCCAAAACCACCATTAAGTTACTATTGATGGAAACAGGAGAGAGCTGCCAAGAATGTGATAAGGGTAAATGATAGCCCAGAGCGGGGCTGGAGCAGCATTAAACGGATCGGAGAGATTTCATTCACGGTTCTGCCACCGAGTTACTGCACAGTTACAGGAAGGAAAGAAGTTTCTACCCATCCAGGGCTGGAAACCCAAATGCTGGAGTCGGGTGTGTTGGTGGCATCAAACGCCAGAGTTGGCTTTTTTTCACCTTGGACTGAGGAGACCCAGGTGTCTTAAACTGAGTGTCCAAAACTAGGACTGAGATTTTACAACCTGAGTCTTCCTCCTGCTTACCCCTCCGGTGAGTAAGGAAGAAATGTTTCTTTAATTTCTGAGGATAGTATATGGTTTAATTAGTCAGTGAACGAGGCACAGAAATCCCCAGGTTGGGATTCTGCTCAGGAACAGAGCTTGGCAGAGTCTTTGGCAATGAGCTTATCCTGCAGAAGTTCATACCCTGTCACTGCATATACAATCCCAAATAACTGTGCTCATTAGGGAACACAACTTTTACTTAAACTTCTTAAACCAGCTGCTTTTGCCCAGTTGGAGTCAGAGGGCCATTAACTCCTGTGGGAATGTCCCCAACTTGGCTTTGGGTTATTGAGCTCCTCGGGACCCTGTTCCTGGCATCCTGATAGACCGTGCGGTAAAAAGCACAAAGGGTAAACAACAAGCTTTATAAAGGTTTTTTTTTTTCTTTCCCACTTCCTCTCCTCTCTTTCCCTTAAGGGGGATAGGGAGGGGCCATCTGTTGTTCTGGTTGGTCAATTTGGTCAAAACCATGACACCTGGGCAGCTCTGCTCCAGCACGGCAGGTACCACATCTGGCTCCAGCAGCATCCCTGCTCGGGTGGCCGGGGATGCTGCAGGACAGCGATTGGGCACAGGACACGCCACCACACAAACCTGCTGGGGTGGATGGGGGACGTGATTCAGCAAACTGAGAATTTTTCTGCTTATCTCACTGGTGTGGAACCCCATGAGATAAAATGTAAGGATGTTATTTAAGTACACCTTCACGAGCTGTCTCCGTTTGGGAAACGCTCACACCTGGCCTTTCATAGGAGCTTTGGGGAGGGTGGGAGCTGTGGAAGGTTTTGGAGCCAATTCATCTGCTACAACCAGGGGGCTGCTGTGCCTGGAGCAAACTCTTTATTCTGCCAAACCTCTTTCACGGCCATGTCCAAATGACTGGCAGGCTTTTTAAAATCCAGGCACTGGTTCATCTCGATTCTCGTACTCCATTTTTTCTGGAAACAAAAAAAACTATCAGTGTGGGATTCTACTTTTTCTTTTTCCTTTGCAAAAATGGAACTGCTGTTTCATCGGCCAACCTCATGATGGAAAACACTGTCAGTCCATCCCCCTTACTCCTAGAGAGCTCTACAAAATCCAGCTTTCTTAATTTAGGACTGATGCCTGGTAAGCAAGATAACTCATGGGACAGATAAAGGTCCCTTTCCAGTGCCATTCCTTGGCTCGGAGACCACTTCGATGACACCAGCCTCAATTTTTAGCACAGTGATGAGGAGCTGGCACGGGGGGGAACGCAAAGAGCTTCGGTAACTATCCTTTATCTGTCAGGATGCGGCTGATGTCTAACCTTAAGGAAATCAATATTGTTAAAGGACTCTGAAGGGACAGCGTCCTTGTCACTGAAGGCACTTGAGATTTCTCAGCTTGATTTTATACATCAGAAAGACAAATGCTGCCCAACATTAGAAATAAGAAAGGGAGGTGTGAAGATTTAACGCCAGGAAGGGTCAGGCCCTCAGTCACCATCTCACCCCCCTTCACCAGCCATTAAATATGTCCCCAAAGAACCAAGAAATCACCAGAAATAAACAAACAAAGTGAACAGGAGTGCAAAGAAAAATAAATGTGTATTTCATCTCATGAAGGTTAAATCTCTGGTATTTTTTACTGAATGCAAATTTTCCATTCTGATGCTTTGAGGCTTAAATTAATGATTGTGATTATTTAATTTTCCTCCATTTCCCTTCCAATTGCGACTGTCGCTCTTGTTTTTAATATCACACATATACAGTTTTGCAGCTGCCACAGTCATTCACGTGAAGGTACGTACACGCTGCATCATGCTCAACGCTTCGGTGGAAAAGTCTGGGCTACGTTGCTCTTCCGCGGTGCTCATGTAAAACCACCCGTGACTGTGTCGTTCGGCTTCTAGCTACTCCCTTAGAACAAAAAAAAAACAAACTACTACAGGTCATTCCCTTGGCATCTGTCCCTTATAAAATGTACATTGCACAAAGTCATGATTGAAAATGTACAGAGGAAATTACACATTCACCAAAAAAAGAAAGAAAAAGAAAAAAGAAAAGAGAAAAAAAAAAAAGAAAAAAAGTCCAATTGCTATTTTACAAGAGAAAGTGTGTACCATTCAATACATACAAAATGTTTTAAAATTGTACATAAGTACCAAAGGCATTATGAGAGATTCTTTGGAGATGAAACGAAAGTGCAAAAAAAGCCAAGGCAACAGAGCAAATTAAAGGAAGCAAAGCAGCAGCTGCCTTTGCTTTCTAAAGGACAACCAAACTCTCATGCTCAGCAGAGCCCCAGTGTGAAATTCACCTCTCGGCTCAGCGCCAGAACAAAGGCATCAACTGTTTTTTAGCCTACTTTAAGGCCAAAGGAGCCAGATGCTGTTATAAACCGTGATAGCTTCAAGGTGTCTCAGGGAAACGGCCACATTCTCCAGCAATGGATGTACCCTTTGCTTAGAAACCTATTTGGGGCTGAAGTGGCTCTTACTGCTGACAATTTTGGACCTAAGGATGAATTTCAGGCCAATGTATAAATCTGATTACTATTTTTTCAATGGCATCCAGCAGTATTCAACTGGAAGAGTTAGCTTTTCATGCCTTTGTTTTTTTTACAGTAAACACTGAAGGGTAAGTTCTACCCAATATAGCTCTTAAATCTTCAAAAATATGGGCAAAATTAAACCCTAGGGGATGATCAATTTGATGAGGTTGGTGAAATCTCTGTATAGGGGCCATCAGAGTCTGCGGGCTGACCTGCTTGGAAAATGAGATTTATTGATTATAACTGTCTCATTTCTTTCATAACTCTAAGATCAAAAGTGGGCTTATGACGACTCTTTTCTTAAATTTCTCTTAACTAGGGGCTTTTTAAAATATGTAGGCAAAGGTAAGAGCAGGACCCACATGGCAGCAGGATCCTCTGCCTGGGCATTAGCCCATACTGGGGTGATGCCAGGTTTGTGGGAGACCCATCGGTGTCACCCGGGGTGACAGACGGCACCGCTGCCATCGGGGTCATGATGTCACAGCACATAAAGCCTTTACCTTTGGCACAGGACAAGCGTTTGGCTACGGCTCCTAGGAATGGGCTTTTTGGTTTGGACTTGTAACTGGCACTGGCCGCTATATTCTTTTGTTTGTTTGTTTGAAAGAAATCCAAAAAAATGATAATTTAGAGCAACTGCCATCACTCCGCTGTATGGCCTGTGCTGCCTTTGGAAGTGGGATTTCTCCTCGGGATGGCAGTTACACATCAATCCCTCCTACAAATCTTCCTTTTTAATAGAAATACATTATTGAAATAGAATTTTTGGTTTTACTCACTCTCCCACCTCAAAAAAAAAAAAAAAAAAGAACTTATTTTGTCCCCTCTGCATCTCAGATGCAGCTTTATCTCTTTTAAAGTGTGTGTGTGCATGTGTTTGTGTAGACATACACTTACAGCAATATGCATATGCATGTACGCAAACAACATGCACACACTTTTGCAGCCAAAGTTGTGTTGTCCTTTTATCTTGCAGGTTATGACGAAGATAAACCATGACCTTCATTCAATCTGTACAGAATTTACAGTTCAGATGAACAGCAATGAAGAATACATAGAAATACAGCAGTTGTCAAGTAATTTTGGGCTGTGTTCGTTTTGCTCAGGTATTTTTAAAGTAACCTTACCGAGGCAATCTCACTTATTTTAGCTTCCTGGTAAAATCTGTTTAAAGAAGCATTCAAGTGCTGTGTATTTCTTAACAAAACAGGATCTTCATCTTTCTCTTTTCCCAGTTCTGTTGAGTCACATCACAAAGTAGGCAGGTGACACTTTGTTTGGTGTCTGGTCAATGCCCATATACTTATTACAGGTAGTGATAATTATCAGCATTTGGCATGTAATGTGCAACCTGTGTGCAGTATATGTGGATAGTGTGCCAAAGAGACACTAAGCAAGATAAATTTCATAAATACAATGTCTATAGTGGAGAAACAGGAATATAGTTTTAGTGTGTTGAGCCTTGCTGTATAAGAGCAGTGGCACCCACCTATACAAATTACTGATAAAAGAATAAAACATTTATAAGAATAATTTATTGAATCTCCTAAAGCATCTGATATACCACGCAGCAACTGCAACTATGTTTAAAATCTGCTCTTGATTTAAAATAAGAAAATCTCTGTCATTTATCAGCTGTAACTTCTTTTGCCTCGGTGTTCCTGAAAGTCTCAGGTTCTCTACCCCATGTGTGATTTTTTTGAGAAAAAGTGAAGAAACTTTAAATGTCAGGGTTTGGGTGGTGGGGAAGAGTAACCAACACAGAAGGGTCCTCATCCTGCCTGATGACAGGAGCACGGGGTATCATCAGCTCCAGGGAAAATGCTGGACCGGTGGGAATAACCAGGCAGGACAGGAAAGACTTGTCACTACCTTTGATGACTTCTCCTCCGGTCATCAGGAAGGCTGAACATGGTGCCTACAGAGATGTGAAAGGACTGAGCCTTCTGTATCCACACCTGTGACAAGCCCCTTTCATGAGCATCACTGTGTATGTAAGACACCGGGTCACGGCCGCTGTGTTGGTCAGGTTTAAGGGATTACCATGAAATGGTGCTTCTACTTTTAACGGGAGGTGCCCATGGCATGCGAAAATAAGGAGGCATTTTCTCATCTTGGCTTGCAAGGCGTGTGCCTTTTCTATGGTGGAGAGGGAAGGAGAGAGCACCTCCCCAAGTCCACAGTCATCAGTGTCAAAGGGAGCTGAAATTCCAGGGGAAGCCTCACCGGCAGCATGACATTCAGCCTTGGTTTTGGGCCAGAACCATCCAAACTGGAGATTTTAGCATGGCTTCTACCTGAAACCATTAACTCTGCCCTAAAATTACAGGCTTAGCTGCAGGAGAAGTGTAGCCTGAGCTTGGCACTGAGTTTGGGAAAGCGCTGCGGTTAGCTCAAGTTTCTCAGGACTAGGCAAACAGATGCTGCTTGGACAATTCCTCTGCGGCTGTATTTACAGGAATTAGGAGAGGGCGAGGTGCTTCCAGGTTCACTGGCAGCTTTGGAAACAGCACAGTGTGGACCAGCTGCGTTCCATTTCTCCCCATCATTGAGCTGGAGCCTGGCATGCAAAGCCACATGCGTGGACCGCTGAAGGGGACTTGGGTCTTAAAAGCAGCTCTTGCTTCAGGGAGCAAAAGCATCAACACCGTTAAGAGTCTGTAAGCTCTTCTCTGAGATGTTCAGCTTCAGACAAGAAAACCTGAACCGAACCCTCATCTGTTTCACTGGTACCAGCTAAAGCCAAGGGATCAACCCCTTACAGGGTGCTGTACAGAGGGGCAAAACAAACTCCATCCCTGCGCTGAAAGGCTCCAGCGGAACAAACCAGGGATGGGCTGAGGCCACGGTGGCTCAATGAGGAAGCAAATCAACTGCCAATAAAAAGCAAAACTGTCATGGCTAACAAAACACGAAGGCTCTCTGGTACAGCTAGGGATGCCAGGCCAAAAGCGAGTCTCAGAGCAGAGTTCTGGCGTTACATCTTCACTTGTACACAGTCAGGACAAGGAAGGTGGGGATACAGGACCGGTGTCAAACTAGGTTATGGCAGCAGTGTGAGGAGATACAAGAAGACTGCAAACACCAGTGAGGTGGGCAAACCCTAAAGGCCTCATGAGAGTCTGGTGTTCCAGCGGGGAGAACTGCGGCAAAACATTTACAGAGACAGGAAGGCAGCTCAGTGCCTCTCCGTAAGAAGAGTGAGAGATGCTTCCAGAAGGAATAGATATGGCACAGCTGCAGGGTCCCCCAGACCCCCAAGGACTGTAGACGAGGGTGGGTAAAATTTCCAAAGAAGGGTTTCCAAAGTTTGGGAGTCACATTCCCCCCAGCCCCTTGGGCTGTGGGCGCAAACACACGTGCTCACCAGAGCTGGATGCAGGCGAGAGAACCCTTTGGGAATCAAAACAGACATATGGCAAAGTCCCAGGCGTGTGGGTTCAAACGGCACCTCCTCAACAAAGATCAGTCCTCCATCCTTGGCGCTGCCTACCTTGTTCTGCCTGCTCCTCCAAACCCTCCGAAAAGGGTACCTGGGATGCTCTTCTTCAGAGGCATCTGGGTGGAAAGGAGGTTGTTATCCACAGCCAACACAAACTGTAATTTTTCCTCCCCATTTTCAAGGAGCCACAGGTACAAACGTGGCTTTTTCTCCCCTTAGTAACAAGCAGTAGAAGTGGAGTTCATGCATGCTGCCTCACAGGGACGGGGCGATGAGAGGTGGCGGCCTGAAAGACACTTGGTCTGTCAGTATCCCCTACAGAAGCATCCTATGCAACGGGTGACTGGGGGGGACGGCCTCTCCCCACATGATGCTTTTGGCAACGCTACCTGGTCAGGTACTACAGCAATCTGGGAGTGCAGATACAGCTGGAGCATAGTGCTGTCTACTCGTCTCAGGCTGCATGCAGTAGCAGGCAAAATTGAGAGTACGGTGGGTGAGATAATCTGGAAAGCACATTCATACGTTAAAAAGGAGCTGGCTGCTCCCCCCGCAGCAGCCGCTCCTTGCTGCTACCTAAATTATAAGCGTGATTAATAATAGTGTATCAAAACGTCTGTAATCCCCCTCCCTCTAGACACTAATATAAGGCAAGCAGTATTGTGTCGCTGGGGCATCGAACACTAAGATATACTAAAGAAGATTCCTATGCGTTGTTGTTATTATCCTTATTATTTGAAAAAAAAAACCCACAAACCAAACAAACCCTTTTGTTATTGTTTAAAAACCAACGAACCCACACCCGTGCTCTAAGCAGGTTTTGCTCTGACGCAGAAAAGTCAAGGTGTTTGTGTGCTAAAAGCAAGGGTTTGCTTTTCCGCGGCTTGAGCAGCAGTGACCCACGAGGGGCTCGGGTTGGGGGGGCTGTCCTCACCCCCCCCTCCCACGGACCCCTGCATCACAGCCTCCGTGTTACTGCAGGTGAAGGAGATTTTGTATCCGAATTCCTTGTCTCAGGTGCACAAAAAGGAAGCGGGTGATAACAGAAGATGCCGACCCACGATGGGGAGCGGGCGAGAGGATGGGGGGGTGGGTGGGGGGACACCAGGGGTGATGGGGAGAAAGGGCTGGAGGCTCGGGGCTGGCTCAGCCTGAGGGTTCACCCCAGCGGGGATGGAGAAACAGAAATCCTTAGCCTGCTCCTGAGCTTCTTTTAACATTCCCGATAAAATGCTCATTGCAAAGGGTCTTTATCTGGAATAACTCCTGGGAAAATTCCTGAGGAACTTCAGTTTCTCTTGTAATACGTTATGTTTAGTTTTTAGCAATGATGTTGCTGTGACCATAGCGGATACAAGGGAAATGAGGTTTGCTGTAGCTCCCTCTTGAGAAAAATATGAGTAAATGTGTTTTTCTTTTCTTGGGTAATTCTTAGGAAGAGGAGCATTTGTATCTGAGGTGATGCTCTGGCTTCTCAGGTAGATTATACAAACTTGTTCTAAAAATTCACATAATTTAAAATCTTAAAAATCAATTAAAAATGTAAAAATATACCTATTTAGCTGCAACTAGCAATAGCTCTGCAGAATTTATTTGGATCCATTAAGCAGCATTGGAAATAAAATACATTTTTAGAAAATTTGACCTATCACATTGTCTAAAGAAATAGAATGGCTTTCTGAGCTGGACAAGAGGTTTGTTTTCAGTGAGTTTCCTGACATTTTTGTTTTAAAAATTATCCATAAGAAAATGAGTCAACAAGGAAATTCACATACAAAATCTGCACTTGAGTAACACTGAAGTCCCTTCCCAAATATTGGGAAATTTGACTTATGGCTAGTGTTCTGTTCCTCTGTCTCGGGGTCATGTTATGAAAAGCCGCCTGCAGAGAGATGGCAACATCTCCAGCTGCATCTCCAGTTTGGAGACATGAACTCCTTGATGACTTGAACTCACGTTTGGACCTGAACCACCTGAAAACTGACTCTGGTTTCAGATCCCAGCCTCAGGGATTGCTCCATCCCGCAGGTAGGACCGTCCGCAGTTTTTCTCTCCAGACCTAGACCCAGATTTTGAAAAGAAAAAGTCCAAAGGTCTCTTGGAGACCATATCCCAAGCTCTGGTCCAAGGCCATGGCTTCACATTTAGCACAGAGTCACCTTGGAACCAGGCTCTGTGTACACAACTCTATGTGGGCATGGGTGCCCCACAGCACTTTGAGACGGCCTGATGGAAATTTGGCTTTCACACCTTCTTCACCTCACTTTGGTCTCCTCTGTCCGCACTTGGCATCGTCTAAAACTTGTTTCTGTCCTCCAAAAAAATACTGAACCAGACTTTGGAGGAACAGGGGAGCAAAGACCAGCCCAAGAGAGGCTCAGCAGAGGGATGAAGTTTGCCTGTTAAAGGAACTTTATCATTGGGACTGCCATATTAGCAAAACAAAACTGATTTATTCTCTTTTAATCTAATAGTTCAGATATCTTGTGGAAGATTACGACCAGGAGGGGCGAATGGAGGGATTGAAAGAGAAGACCCTGCAGGAAGTATTGGACTGTCATTTAGGACAGGAATGAAATTATTTATGTCAATAAGCAACAAGCAGGCTCTGTTATCATTTAGCAGGCATAAATAATTTCATGGAAATAAGAAGCATTATTTGGAGTTAATTCTGGTGTAAGTTAACCCCAAAATCCATGTCTTTTTGGATGACACACTGGATGAATGAGAAGTGATGATTTATGGCATGGTTGCGGATGGAGGCATTTCGTTGACATTATGTCACAAATAAATGTGGGATATTTCTTACACCTTCTAAAAAAAAAAAGTATGTGAAATTTGTAGCAGCAAGATACAATCTGTGCTGCACATATATAAACCAGTTTTCTTTAATCAGTGATTGTGGGACAAATCCAACACCTTCTAAAGCTACGAGTCAGAAGATCTTTACAAACTCTGGGGTAGTGACTTGAAGAGGGAAAACACAATTATTCCTGTGCAATCCCTAAAGGAGGTAAAATACTGCCAGATTTCAATCTGTAGAAAACTCAGAGGACACGGTGGAGTTGTGTCCTTGGGCCACACTGGCAGTATCTGCTTTCAAGATATCTGCTTTCTCCTGCCATCATCTGGGCAGGAGAAAAGGATTTTGCAATAAGAAGTAGGAAATGGACATTCAAAATAGAGCCAATAGGGCTTCAAAATCAGGACATGATGAAAATTAACTGCCCACAAAAATTGTGCCTTGAAGTCCTGTTCACTTTGCCTCCTACATTAAATACCAGTCATGTACCTGTGCCACAACAGGACTGCAGGACATCATCCTCGTCTGCTTATCATACCCTTCATATCATACCCTTCTGCGCCAAATTTCCAGCAGGCCTTGAAAAGCAATTGCAAACACATAAGATAATAAATCTTTGTTGTCTCTGACTTGGACAAAATTTGCCACGAGCAGCTGGCTGGAGCAATGCTGACTTTTGCCTCACCCAATGCAACTTCCATTCTTGTGCTCTTCACAAAACCCCACCAAGTCTGATTTGGGACCTGCTGACATTTCTTGCCCTACCAGAAAGTATCATTTTGCAACACATCAGGGGCAAATCTGCACAATTTGCAGCCATTTTGCATTCAAAGATTTCTCTGTACTGAAGTCAAGCCCATCCCTGGGCTCACTGTGCACAAAGAAATCCGGAGCCAAGAAGGAGTTTGGGAGCATGAGCAGAGAGAGAAAAATTGCAGGAGGTAACAAAAAAATGGATCAAGTGGGAAAAAAAGGAACTATCATGGCTGGAAACCGAGGTGCCCTCTACGAAAAATATTTCCCCCTCTTGAATGCTAAAAAAAGGCAGGAAAAACTGTGCAGAGCCTTCTCCCACTCTTCAATCCCACGCAAAGACCTGCATGATGGTCCTGAGCACTAGCAAAAGTGACGGCTTTATTCCCTATCTGCAAGCTGCCAGACTGCACCCACATCTTCCCTAAGGCCAAAATAGTCCTGGGTCTCCCCTGGTTGCTGCCTCTGGTCAAGCAAACAGGAGAGAAAAAAGGCTGTGACTGTCCCTTCACCACAAGCAAGTCAATGTTCAACCTCTTGAAGGCCACACAAAAATGAAGTTGTCACCTAAATATCCTTAACAGGCTCTTGATACGAGACAGGGAAAACGTGGAGACATGGGGTTTGAAATCACAGGCTCATCCCCAGCCCAAACACACATGGGGTTTGGGCTGTAGATGCACGGGAGGGTTCAGAGGCACAATGCCGGCCACCGTGTCCCAGCCCTGGAGATGGACCCCAAACACAACTTCTCCTGATCCACCCCCTTCCAAAAACACCTCACCAACCTATCCATGCAAAGGATCACTTTGTGACTTCGTTTTGGTCCCAAAAGAAACTTTGAGCATCACTTTACCCCCCCACCTTTCCCCAGCTGAACGCACTGCTGAGGTTCCTGCCAAGAGAAATTACAACAACAACGACACGGGGCAGACTTGGATTGGCACAACTTGTGGGCAAGCACAGGTAAGAGGCTTCTGAAAGACCATGAAGAAACAAAGAAGCACCTCTTAACTCAGCTTGAGGGATCCAAACAAAACCAACGCATGTCCCCAGAATATGGGTGTGAGATTCGTGGCAGGGCAGAAGAAAGAGGAGATTTTCACGGGGCATAGTGTGTGCAAAAGTGTTCAGGCACAACGCAAACTGTAAGAAAAGTGCCCCACTATGACCAACAGGGCTTCAAAAGGATGGAGCTCAGCACTTAACTTGCAGCAATACGGGGACCACAGCATCTTGCATATCCACCCTCTCCCTTTGGCTTGGTGTGGCTGCGACTCCCCAGCAGCACTGTTGGCCACGAGAATGGCTTCACACCATGGCAGCCCTCCAGAGGGGTTGCCCTCAGTTTGCCTTTGCTTCCCAAGCATCTCCAGGTCCGTTGTCAACGGGAGGAGAGATAATTACATATAATACATGGTTTAAAACATAAAATTCCAGCCCTATAGTCTCTTGTCCTCCTTCTCTGTCTCCTTTCTCTGCTCTCTGGGTGGTCTCTCGTCTTACACTCAAGCTCACATTTCTGAGTTTTTCAATTTCATAAGACGGGCTAATTTCCAAACCATTCAGGTTCAGAGCAGTATCCCAACCTGTCCCACTTTGAAGCCACATCTTCTTGTTCATACCAGTATTCCAGCCACCAACCCTCTTCTCCAGGGGCCTATGCAACATTTCCATGTATTATATTGGAATTATGACCCCTTCCTGATGAAGGACCAGAGAGTAACAACCCCCCATAATTACATGTAACCTCAAATCTAAGCCAGAAACAGACACGTGTTCATTCAGCGACTCCAAAGTAACCAAAGGTGTAATCACAAGTAACATGACGTGGCAATTCCCACCTAAGAGTTGTCAGCCACCAGTTACTGTGACCTCCAAAAGCCGTGGCTGGGTGATTGATTCCTGCCCTGCACTTCTGAAGATTCCCAAGAAATGCAAATTGCCTACCCTGCACCATGACATAATTTCACCTAATGATCTTAGAAAGAGAGTATGAAAGAAATCTGGACTTCATGGCTCCAGTTCGCTCACCACCGTGACCTCTTCCACACGTGCAGGCTTGGACCTGCTCGTCCACCCCCCAGAGTAAGCTGCTAGAAATTATCCGCCAGCTAAGGATGTCCTAGAAGGAGGAAAACCTTAGCTGTCAATCTCCTTGAGAAGTTCGACGCGTGGACAGCTGGAGTGGGCAGCTGCCAGTGCTCAGACGTGGCGCGGTGACTGCGAGAAGGCTTCACTGCCTGGGGGCTGACCAGCCCATGTCACTGAAAGGTCCCTCACCCGTGGCCGACCTAGGAGGAGGACCGCAGGGTGTGCAGAGGTCAGAATCGGTGTCTGATTCCCCTTCTGCAATGTAGGGTCTGATTTTGGCCACGGCTGCATAGCAACCGTTGTTAAGGATGTCCAAATTCTCTTTGGACTGGGAGATGCTAAAGCCGCTGAAAGAGCGCTCCAGTTCCTCGTGGTCTACCGAGGGGATGGAGATGGACGTGTCGCTGTCTCTCATGGCACTCTCGTGGTGTTTGGTTGTAATGTCTTCGTTCCTCAGGTACTCTGCGCTTGCCCTGTGCCCACCGCTGTACGCTGACAAGGAGCGCTCGTGGGAGGGCGGAGGTGGGATGCGGACCAGCGAGCCGGGGTCTCCAACGGGTGAGGAGCCATGGCTATGCCGCTGGTAGACCTGCTGCTGGCATGACGTCGAGGGCGGGCATGTGTTGGTCGGGGCTGGTGGGGCAGAGAAGTTCTTCTGACCCATGGAGCTGGTGGACCTGATGATCTTGATGATACAGCCGTTCTTGTCAATGTGCTCCCTGCTGTCTTCGGGACTGTGGTAAGGAGGTGCTGGGTCTGGTTCTTTGGACCCAAAATAAGCCTCCGTCTCTGTTGGTGGGATGCCCATCCGCTGCATGTAAATGTTCACCAGGAAGTCCAGCTTCTTCTCCATTGACTGAACCTGCAAAACACCACAGTTCCAGGGACACAGCCTGCACGTTGAAGGTTGAAGCACATTAACATCCTGAGTACCAGCAACTTCCAACCCATTGGGGCACAAGTGTGGGGCTGGGCTTCATAGATAACCTCTACACTGACCTACACCAACCCAAAACTTTTAGTAAATAGTTAATTGTCCTATTCTGAAGCATTTAATTCTCCACCTTGTTACAGGGTTTTCCTTAAGCTCCCATAATCTTTTTGACAGGAACCACATTCCAGGAAATCTGGAGCACACTCACATCCTTTCAGCTCTTTTCTGCATTTGGCACTTGCCTGGGCTCAGGTGGCCATGGGGATTTTTGGGCCTTATCCTTTAGTCAGATTTTCATCTTTGGCAAGGCCAGCAGCTACAGCAGTCAGGCTCATGGACTCATTTGGAACACGTCTAGTATGGTGGCAAAGAAACCAATGTGACATTTTTAAAAATAACGTAGACTTTCGGTAAACTCCCTAAAAAAGAAACACTATGTCAAGGACTCCAAAGTGCCTGTTTTGAAAGGAGTACTTAGGCTTCCAAGACATTTAGTGCCCTTTCATAACATCCAACTCGTTTCTTTTTCAAAATACTCTTAGCTCTTATATTTTTTTCTAAACGGTAATGTCTCACTGGGGAAAAACAAGGCAAGAAAAAACCAACACAACGCATGCAACACCCTCTGGTAAGAACTCCCTCCTGACCCAATATACCTGTTTTTCAACTTTTCCAAGCCTGCCCATCATGCTGGGGTCTTCAGGCAGTTCCCCCTCTGCTGGCCCTTTGGTCCGATCCTTGTCAGTCATGGAGGATCCTCTCCCAACGATCTGGTCAACTCTACCAGGATCAGAAATTCCCCCCACCCCCGGAAAAGGACCTGGAGTGAGTTGGAGGCAGCAGGCGAGGAGGGCTCTGCTTGTCGTGCCTCCGTGGGACAAAGCAACAGCCTCTCGCCCAACGAACACTCCAAATTACTCACAGACACGCAGTGGCACTGAAGTGTTAATTCAGATGCAAAATTCAGAGCAGTATTAGCAGAGTTTGAAATTATCCATTTCTGTTTATACAGGTAAAACCCGGCACATTATGCACAGTAAATTTACCTACTGCAAAGAATTTCATTAACTGGCTTTCTTCCAAAACAGTTAACTTCTTATTTGCACTGAAAAAAGTATTATTTTTTGGGGAAGATCAAGTTTTCTGTCTAGCATATGTCAATGGGATTTTTTTCAGGCTTTGCAGCAGTTTCCTCTCCTCGATGCAAATGTAAGTGTGTAATCCCCATGCCCATGGAAAATGAGCTGCTTGTCCCAAGATCCAGACAAACAGGTGGCTTAGTGGAGTTACATCAAGCTTGAATTTGGTCATAACTCACCAAACATTACCAAATTATCTTCATCTCAATGCTATGGCGATTCACACCTCTATCATGAAATGGTTTCTATCAGCAGGGCTCCAAGCAGGTAACAGCAGAGGACACTCCTGCCCAATCAGCAGCTAAAGCTCCTGGGCATGTTGTTTGGCACGAACTTCTGTACGCACGTTACATTTGCAACTCCTTGTTCCCAGTCTAGAAACACCTGGGTTGATGCACAGCTCTGCATGCAGAGGAAGAAGGATGGCAGAGCCAGTTTGGAAGCTGGAAGTCAATTTTTTTTGAGGCATCGAATATAAATTTTCTAGAGAGCAAACCCCGGGGCCCCTTGATCCCTCAGAAGTCAGAGGAGCAGCTCAGTTTTGGAACAGCTTCTTAGTGGCAGCCCCATTGATAATCTAATTCTACGTCAGGCAAACTTTACTCTTGCATAATGCACCAAACATAAGGGTGGCGGGGGGAAAAGAAGGGTTAATTAATCTGACTGAAACCAAGTTGAGGTATCTTGAGCGGAAAACTCAAAATGCTTCTTACGCAGTTCTGCCGTGTGGGCCATGGGTCCATGCACCAGGAGGAGGAAAAGGAAGGAGCTGAACACAGACAGACAGGGGAAAATGAACAAACAAAAACCAAGGAAAGGAATGAGACGTGAGGCTATTTCCAACACAAGAGCCATCTGTTTTCTTTACATTTGACAGGGACTTAATACGTATGTTGGCTGTTGACATTAAGGGACAGATATTGGTGGGTATGGACCAGCGTGGCTCCCTTGGCTTATATTAGAGCAACAGCAGTTAACAGCACCAGAAGGTCTGGCTCAAAGAGATGAAGTGGATGAGCACATCACACCAAGGACAGAAAATAGAAGCCAACAATTATTTTAGAGTTTATCTTTGATCCCAGCAGATACTTCATTTGGGCAGGGTTGTGAGAGAATACCACTGTGTTTAAAAAAGTCGTGTTTGATCCTTTGCTTAGCAATATAAGTGCAGGAGTACAAGGAGCACCAAGTGCTATAATTACAAGTGTGAGGAATATGCATGCCTTATTTCTCTCTTGTAATGGGAGAAGCAAATTGCTGACATGTACAGGAACTCCCCACAAGGGATGCAATTACTGACATGACATACAGCACGAGAAATCCTATGACAATGTTGTTACCATGTAAGCAAAGAGGTATTAAATTGGATACCTCGGGCTACCTTGGTTTGGAATCACAAGTCAAGGCGTAGTAGAGCCACTGTACGAACTCCTCTCCTGTATGCACAAGCAAGTAGACTAGTAAAACAATGAACATGTGTTTAAAGAGGCCCAAAGTCTAAATGCTACTGAATAAGGCCAAGAAAAATCAGGGTGCTCTGTCCTCGTGTCCCATCTAGCACAGCACTAACACTGAAATGTGTCCATAATGGAAATGAGATGTCCTTCAACGGTTGCTGAGTAGAGGAGGGAGGCAGGACAGACTGTAACACAGAGAGGAAAACCGTACATTGCCATGCTACCGAATATCATAAGAGCAGAAATATTCTAGCGCAACCCTATTTCTAATCTTGCAGAAATTGAGGAAGGACTTCTGCTCTCTTCCATGTCCTTAAGAGGAGAGTTATCCAGTAAGTGAACCTCACACGACCCATGTGAAGCACAGGAGGCCAGCTGGCACTTCACAGTCGGAGCGATCACCATTTTCATAGAAAAACACTAACCTCTTCCATCACTTTCAGGCTGGAAACAACTTGCCTATAGACCTGCTGTGATTTAAAAGCAGGACTGAAGCACTTCATAGAGCTCATCCACAAAGCATTCAGGAGCCCTTACTCATATGCTCTTGATACCAGAGCCTGGGACAAATCTTGATGTATTCATGCCTTTCGTGTCTATACTTAAACATAGTCCTGACCCCTGAAGTGATCATCTTCCACAGCTCTGAGAAACCAGAGAGCCATGTACCACCTTGGAGGCAGGGTCTGCACCGAGGAGGTGCAGTGGGCAGATGTGACCACTGACTTCAGTGCAGAGAGGGAAGAAGGTGAACCAAATCCTCTCTTCATGGGAAAAAACAGGCTCAAAGTCTCTCACCCCTTCACTTTCCATGGCAGAAGTTAGACCAGAGGAGACTGCTCCTACCCGCAGCAAAGTGCAAAGATTTCATTTGTGCCTTATCTGATAAAAAGGAATGATTTCCTTGCAAGCTCCCAACCCACCTGTGCCCGACTGAGCACCGCAAAGAGCACTTTTAGCCACTATAAAAGAGTTTGAAGTTCTGTCCAAATTGGGCAGCAAAGCTCAAAAGATGAAGAAGAGAGAACATATTCCACCTTTGCAAGCAGAGGGGGATGGTGTACGTTTCTACTGCGTGACAAAGGACCATGAATCTTCTGAGATGCCAAATCCCACCTCTGCACTACATCCCGTGGGGAGACTTCTGCCTTCCCCACACTTATCTTGGCCGTGTTGAGGGAAGAGGGAAGAATTTGGCTGAGGCTTTGGAAGAGTCAGCCCTGTATTCTTCCCTTTGTGGCAGAAGAGGATTCAGAGATTTCTAATGATGCATGACAAACTGTGCCATCTGCTGTCCTCGATAGGCTCTGCTGGGTCTTAGTTTGGGAGGGAGAGAGAAAGGGGGGGTTGCTCTTTAAAGTGAACTTTGGTATCTTTCCTTCTTTCTAATGATACAAAAAAAATGTAAAGTCTTGCATCAGCCACAGTGCAGGTTTTCTCATGCTTCATTATGCTTCATGCTAACAGTGCATGCAAAGAGGTGTAATATGTCACCCTCGGGCCAGAAGCAGACATCAAAAGGTCAAACGGCTCAAATGAGATAAAAATGAAGTGTTTGGGAATATATATTCAATTCTTTTCTTTTTTTTTTTCTTTATCTCTTATAATTGTTTTTTGTACACAATCCAGGCATTGAAGCCAAACCCCCTTCATCCATGTCACAGGACTGGCTACTTACCTCCTCATTTGGCAATAAAGTTTGCTCTACACGTATTTTGATCAATATCTCATCTAAAAATTACAGCTGAGGTAGCTGAGGTTGCACCTGTTCTGTGTTAAATTAGCAATCAAGGGAATTTAATCCAAATTATCTGTGTGTGCAACTGCCTGCGTTTGCCTGGAGCAAACCCCTTCAGCCAAACCAGAGCCATGGACCTCCATGAGTGTCCAGCTGCCTTTGCTGGGAGCGACCTGCAGAAGCCTTTTTGGTTGAACAGAGTCCTTGTCACTAAAGCCCCACAATGCAATCCACAGGGTGGAGACATCTCATGGGATATCCCACAGTTTTGTTTCTCTGGGCAGCATTTGGCTAAAACAGGGATGTGCAGCCTAAAAGGGATGGAGCTCCATGGTGGAGCCCATGGGGACCCCAGAGCACATGTTCCCATGGAATGGACACACGTGGTGCTGAGACGATGAAGGCCGTGGCAGCAGCTGAGTCTGACCCAGAGTTTTTGGAGTTGGGATGAGGCTGCTCAGAGCTCTGGTTCCCATCCATCGGGTACCATGAGCACCTCACAAGTCCCACCAGTGCCTGTGGGAGGATGCAGCTGCTGAAAATCAAGCACAGCACAAGGCTTTTAATGGATGGGAGCAGAGATTTCAGCAGCCTTCTGTACTCTGCTGCTTTCTGGAGCCTCTCAGTCACAGCTTAATAAAGAATAAATGAAGAAATTCAATAAAAAAGGGGAGCAACTATTGAAAGAAGTCTAAATGTCCCAGGAGCCTAGTGGGCATGTGCAAACAGATTTTTAATCTGGCCAACAGTATTAGAAACTGTAAAAAAAGGGGGGGGGGGGGAATCATTGATGTTAAGCTGATGTAGCAACAGACTTGGATTGAATAAAATAAATATCCCAGTGCAAGGCGATGGGCCTCCTCCCTGATTATCCATTGATCAGCTTTTCTGTGTGTGAGACACAAGCTTTCACATGAAAATCTTGCCTCTAGTGAAGGCTTGTTGCACACCTAATCTTATACATTAAATACAACTAAATTCTTTTCACTGAATTTCACTGAAATTTTTAGAGTTAGAAGGGACCATAGAGATCATCTAGCCCAACTTCCCTGCTGAAGCAGGATTGCCCAGAGCATGTTAGAGCTTGTTACTCAGGACGGCATCCAGGTGGGGCTTGAAAATCTCCAGAGAAGGGGACTCCACACCCTCCCTGGACAGCCTCTGCCAGGGCTTGGGCACCCTCACCAGAAAGAAGTTTTTCCTCATATTTGAATGGAACTTCCCATGTTCCAGCTTGTGCCCGTTGCCCCTCATCAAAATGTTTCTGCAGATAAGAAAGTTATTTAATTTTTAAAGACTAGGTTCAGGCTTCATCATTTGGCAGGGAGGAGAAATGGGAAAAATGCTTTTCTGAGAGCATCATTTTCCAAGCATAAAGCTTGGAGATTCTGGAAAATTCCCTTTTTTTTTTTTTTTTTAAATCTTTGAGCTGGCTGAGTGGGAAAAGGTAAGCTTTCAATACTCCTTTTACTCACATTCCTCTAGTGAAGATCACTCAGAGCAGCTTAAATAAAAATCAAGAGATTTGTCATGTATTATCTCTTAGGGAGGGCAAATATATTTAGAAAAAAAAAATATTTGAGGCTAAGCTTGCTGCATTTAAAAACTACCTACTATTTGTGCTTGGGAAATGACTTTCTGGCAAATATTTATACCTGCCTTGGGCTCCAGTGGTCTCAATACAAGGTGAAAATACAGCTCAGCTCATGGCCCTGCTGACCATACCTCAAAATTCCCTCAAATGGGAACTTCGGGGAGAATATGTTCCTTGTGGCATCAGCTTCGGGTACAGTTTTACCTAAGGAGAGAACTTAATAAGGGCAATGAGAAAAACCACGCTGCGTGACTGAGGGCTGGGTTTGACTCCTGCTCTTCTCCTTGCTTGCAAAATCAGGATCTTTTTTTCATGAATATGAGTCCCGTGGTTGAAATATTTTAATATTGTTCCTCCGTGGTCAGTAGAGTTGCATCAGCAAGAAAAAGATACCACCGTGTTCATTGGGCATGAAACACTTCATTCTTACTTTGCCCACTGAAGTAAACTCATTTCATGGTACAAAGAGCTGCAGAGGCTCCTTCACT
>JAOQGH010000005.1:3478498-3493757 GCA_025769975.1 Gallinago jamesoni
GAAAAAAAAAATTTGAAATCACGGGGGGAGGTTCTGAAATTTGTCTCTCTGTGGTCAATACATTAGAAATGTTGTGTTCTGCATTGAATTGGTGGCATCAGCTCATCTACAATTGACTAAGTCCTGCAGAAAGATTTTTCCATCTGTATCGGAAACAAAAAGTAGTCTTTTCTTCCTCTAAACAGATAAAAAAGACTTTTTTTTCAATTGTCTAAGCCATGGAGAGCCAAAACTTTAACTTGCTTTGTTCGACAACATCCAAAATGTTCAAATTTCTCTTTTAAAAAAAAAAAAATCACAAAGAGACCTAGCTTACCTGCAAATTATTTGCACTTCTCATTCGGGAAATAGCATTATTTAAAAAAAAAAAAAGATAAAGCCAGGGTGTAGTGCAGTCCCTTATGGGAAGGGATTGCGAAAATCTGTGTTCATGCATCTGTTTTTTGTACTGCTTTATAGACAGGCCCTACCACTTCTGGGGAGTTGCTGGCTTGGCTGAGGCACCACCACAGCTCCCGTGAGAGCCCATCCCAAATCACTGCTCAGGCACTGCCCTGCCAGGAGATCGCCACCACCACCAGGGTTCTCCATGCCATGGAGCAGCCCTCTACCTGTGGAAGGGTAATGCTGTGGCCCCCGTCACCCCACCTGGCCACCAGCGGGGCAAGCTTGCTGAGCTCATGGACAGATGGAAAAGGCCAAAGGGCATAAAAACCCAACCTCATTTTACACTTGAACTCGGCAATCGGAGGAACTCATGGGCACACGCAGAAGGAATTTGCAAGGAATTCTCTCTGCTTCGTGGCATCCCGTGCAAGCTCAGCCAACACGCCCCCACCTCCATCCTGGGGACTCCTCAGGCACCCACAATGGGACCCCACATCCTCGGGGAGCCCTGGGGACTGGTGGTGCTACCGGGGCTGCTCTGGAGCTGGGGTCTGAGCATTGCAGCATGGAAGTGGGATATTCAGCATGCAGAGCCTTGGGAAGATGTGTGGGTTGCCCTCCTCTTAGTCTCCTCTGTGGTCCCTATGGAAAGATGCAGTCCCTTCTGTGCAAATAATCTGCTCCCCTGAAGGCAACTGATTATTTCCAGATTACTGTCAGTCCCAGCATGAGTCTCTGACACCAGTTGAATGGATTAGAAGGTCAGACCCCAACCCAGGCTACCGTGGCTCATCGGGCTTCTGTGATTGACACTGGTTTCCATGGGCAGTAGGGGTTAGTGACACCTCAGACACCCTAGGCTGGATGAGCAGGGGCCCACTGAGTCAACCAAAGGTATCCTCCAGTGCGTACAAAAGCCTGAATCACACCCCTGAACAGTGTATCTCAGACAGACATACACATACATTGATATAGAGATAGATATACGCACAGATATACATACACATTACAAGGTGGCCCAGTCCAGAATTCACTCAATATAACAGCAAAGGTCTCACTGAGTTCATTAGGGTCAAGGATGAACCACAGCTGAGGACAACCTTCCAAAGAGGTTCCTCTCATTTCCTACAGGGCTGAACTCATGCTGGACAAAGTAATCTGAGTTTTAGCTTCCCAGTTCCCTGGAATCCTTCTGTTTCTTTTTCTCTGATACTAATGTATTATTATGATCATTTGGTTCATTAATTTTTAGCTTTTCACCCAACTGTATTTTGGAAAATACAAGAGGAACAAATGTGGTCACGGATGCCTTCAGATGTTGATCAAACCATCTGTTAAAAAGCATCTGCAGCTCACATTTCATATAGAAGCCTCCATGGTCCTGGCTAACCATACATCTGTCTCTTTGACATTACAATCAGAAGACAAAAGAAACAAGAGACGAGGTGCCACAGCAAATTTCCAGCCTGATTAACGTGGGAGCAATCCAACCCCGTTACCACTCTGATTTGCTGGCTTTCTGCAGCAGGTGGGGTGAGAAAAGCCCCATCAGAGAGCAGCCCTCCTTCCCCAGGGTTACGAGGCAGAGAGGACTCGTCGTTGGACCCTGCATGAGAGCAGGGTGGAGAGATGCTTGGATGAGCACTACCTGGGGGCAGGGGCTGCTTCTCCTGGCCAAGACAGATGGTAGAGCGAACACGGTGCCCAAAGCGATGGGCAACAGAGGAGGCTCTGGAAGCAGGTTTTAAAAAAGGGAGGAAATTTAAAAAAAAAAAAAAAAAAGGGGGGGTGGAGGGGGTGAGGGAGTAGAGAAGAGGCAGGTAGCACGTAGGAAAAGGCCAGCATCTTTTCCACTCATCCCAGCCCCGTCACGGGGAGATGAGCTCTGGTCCCCCTGGAGCAGGTCAGCTCACAGCTTCCCAGCACTCGGGTAGAGATGGATGCAGACAAGCTCACGATGGAAAACACACCAGGAATGATAGAGAAAGGACATAACCTGTCTCAGATCAGCTGTCCCATTTTATGTCAAGACCAAAACAAACAAAAAAAGCCACCCGAGTAATTCCAGATGGCCCCGAGCCTCCACCATGCTAACCCCATCACCCCCCCATGTCCTCCCACCCCGGGGCAGCAGCTCTCCAAGTGCTGCCTGGGCAGGAATCATCACGGCTACAGCGGCACTGGAGTCAGGGGGCAAGACCCCAAGTGCTGCCCCACACACTGGTGGGGCGTTTGGGATGCTCCTGATCTTGCAAGGCAATGCTGATCTTGCACAGCACATTCCCACGAGCTGTGCCAGCATCCTTTCTCTGACTTAAAATATATTAAGATGTAAAATAGTGGAAAAAACTTTTCTGTTCTGCTTGCTGTAAGGACTTTTCAATTGGGAAGGAGGGTTATAGGAAATCAGCCACTCTCTACGCATAACGACAATGGGAGGAAGGTCCAGCTGTCTCCAGATGAGAGACTGTGTTTCCTTACGTGGATGGAAACGGAAAGTGGTAAATCCTTTACCAGCTGGAGCAAAAAAAGTGTGGTGCTGGGGTCAGCTATGAGAGAAGATTCATCCTGAGGAGTTTCTGAAGTGATAGTCATCAGCGACAGACGGAAGCGATAGTCATCAGCTGGATGATTAACCGACGGGTGGGCTGAGAAACAGCACAAGTTCTCTTTGCTAAGGGCAGGATGACACATTGAGCATCATTGTGAGCCCGTTGGAAATCAAAGTGGGTGGGAGATTTGGGGTGTGAATGCAAAAGAAACTTTTATTGGGGAAAATAGCTGATTTGCCCTCCCCCTGAATATAGGGACCATTTTGTGAAATTCCTTCCTGAGGTCTGAGATGGTACGAGATGAAAAAGGGCAGAGGGAGCAGGTAGAATTGATACTGCCCTAAAAAAAACCCAGAAGGGAAAAGCTGTGGTTCTGCTCTATGGTTGCTGAGCTGAATTATATGGAAAGGACTCTAATGCCATCTACTACACGGCAGCTGCAGACCCTCAGCTTAAGGGTCTGGTTTAGCATCTTACAACAGAGGGCATCAAAACCCTCTGTGTCACAAGAGACAGATACACTACAGGAGCAGGAAAGCAGCATTTGGAAATGACCCCAATGATGTAGCTATACATAGGAAAAAATAATGCTCTGAAAAAGGGCAGTGAAAGGCTCTATTTACTTCTTTCTGTGACATGTGATAAAGACAGCAATGTAGAAAATGGATGTAGAAAGGGAAAAATCTGCAAACTCTACAAAGAAACATATCCAGCCTGGTGTTTTAACTGATGAAAATGAACCCTGCAAGACAGGACTGAGATTCAAAAATAAGAAATAAGACTACTGCCTCAGAAATAAGCCTATTCCCTGCTTAGGATGATGGCTGGTGTGACCCTATGAGGGACCATCGATCCTAAGATTTCCTTAGCTATCGAGCCGATCGGGTTGAAAAGAGATTTGGCCTCATTGCACAGTCATATGCCTGCGAGAAAAGCGGATTTACCCTTTGATGCATCCAAAGTATGTCACTGGCTGAGCCAGGGCAGAGGAGCAGCCAGGGCCCTGGGATGAAACGCTGACCCTCCTGATGCCACGGGCGGGTGGCCAAGATTTCAGCCCTGGTCTGCTCCCAGCCAGCACTTCCCACATAACGCTCCCTGCTTTAATGAAGCCGGATGGAGGCTGCCTTCCTTCTTGCTGCACAGGCTGAGACCCCATGTAAGAAAAAAAAATAATAAAATTCTGGATAGTTGAAACATGATCTTGGCAATTTGGATTATCTGGTAGGAAAGTGGATGGAGTGCTGCGCAGGTTCTGCTTGCAAAGAAAAGCTCAAATGAAAGACAGAAAAAAGAGAAGGGGGAGGAAAGAAGGAAGGATGAAATTTTCCTCCCTTTACTCAGCACGGTATCTACCCAGATATCTTTGGTTGGATTTAATGCCAGGGAAATATTAGTTTCTGGCCTCTTTTAAGCTAAAAGGCATGGCAGAAAAATTACATCTGCAAAATGCCAGTTATACTTCTGAAAAACATATTCAGTCTTGACAATATTTAGGCTGTAAGCTATGTTTTGAGATATGAGATGGAAGATCTGAAAGCCAAGCAGATGATCTCCACAGATCATCAGTTCCGTGTCTTGCTTCCCAAGAAAAAAAATGAGATTCAGCCCCAGAACTACTTCTTAAGAGAACTGGGAAAATATAGCACAAAAAAAAATATCCCAGAATTAAATACTTCTAAGGGGATGAAAAGTATGCTAAAATTATTCCAAATACCAGCCCTGCTGCTTTCCCTGGGACATGTGAAATGAGAAAAGCTCTCCCCTAGGTGAGATTTATGGCTGGCCTTGGAAGGTGCTCGCCACGTCTCAGAGGGTGCCCGGCTGAGCACGCTCTGCGTGGTGGACTGGAGGCGTGGAAGGAGGACGGAGCAGTGACCGTGCTTCATCCAGAGGTCGTGAGGCCAAAGGGGATGGGGTGGTGAGAAAGGGTGTCTCTGCCACGCAACGTCGTGCCGGGTCAGAGAACCCCCCTGTGTCCCACGGAGCAGCAGGTCCCACGCAGCCCCGTGCGGTGTCCTGCAGCGAGAGGAGCTCAGGAGAAGTTGCTAACTTGGTGACAGGGTGATGGCTTCACGTTCCCACCTCCCCTCCGCCTGGCACGGCGTTGGGTGACGGGGACATCGGCAAAGCATCACCTGCCCACCGGCACCCGTCGAGCCTGCGTTACACTCTTTCAGCTACAACTCCAGCAACAAAAGTTAAGAAACGAATAATAAAATAATAAAAAAAAAAAGCAGCATAAACCAAAAGCCCTGCCATCGCCCTGGAGAAGTGTCTGCCAGCTCTGCCCGTGCTGCCCACCGCTCTCTCTAGCCCCCACAGCCTCGCTACCCTCTCGCAGCTCCAGCCCGAGGGCGGGCTGGAAGGAAGAGATGATTTAAGGTCCAGCATACACGTAGATAACGTTGGACGGCCACAGCACAGAAAAAGCACGTCAATACCTAGAATGCTTCCCTCGATGGCGCCACGACATGGTACACACACGCACACACGTACAGAGAAATCTACGGGGAATGCATGGGAATGGCGTGTTGGCAGTGATACAGACCTTGGCGATGGTTCGGGCTGCTGCTCTTTCCTTTAAACAGAAGCAATAGTACATTAGCATGGTGTCAGGTGGCAAAAGATGTTGCTGCTTCACTGTTAAAACATAACGAAAGGACAATACCAAACAATACAACTAAGTGGAAGTTGTGGACAGAGGAGAGGGAAAGGAGTGCTTAATTCCTGGAGTTTCTGGACACTGGAGACTCACACAACCTCAGAGAAGACACATACAACGCACAGGGTTGAAGAGTTTACCCCAACCCATCCTCATCTCTAGGCAGGATGGGGACACCTGACGGTCGTGTGATTTGTGTGAGCACAGGAGGACTTCTGTGGGCTCAGAGAGCGGCCCCCTTCCTTTGGAAATGCACTGCCCTGTCCTTTTTCTCCACATAGGGAAGGATCTGAATGGCTCTCGTGATCCTGGTGCACTTGCTTTTCCTTCCTGGCCATTGGGACTGAGCTAATGTCAGATCTCTTGATGCACGGCTTCATGCTGCCGTGCTAACACGTGGTCCTTGAGGGACACTGGTGGGAAGGAGTATAAACCCCTGCCCTGACATCCTGACACCCCAGGTGGGGCTTCTGCCTCCACAGCCTTTGGCAGCTACGTTCCCACAGGAGTTGGCAAAGGCTACGTGGAGGGAGTGGGACGCCACAATTTTTGTGTGCGGTTTTGTCCTGAGAACCCAAACCACTTGATTGCCCTGAAAAATCATTGATGTTGAGGGCAACGTGATCCGAACACCCTCAAAAGGGTAGGCGTGACACTGCAAGTCAAGCTAAGCCCACAGAGAAAAAAATATCAACTTCACTGACAAGGTATTTGGTGGCATTTCCCACCAGCAATGAGGGAAACCTGCTCTGCCTTCAAGTATTTACACTGGGAAATTGCATTTAATCTGGGCCCCCGAAGCAGCCTGGCCCCTGCAGCCCCATAAGAGAGGGAGCAGACTGTGTTCCTCAGCAGATAAGGGTTTGCCTCCCCTGACACCAGACAGACTAAGGGACAAACCAGACTGCGAGAAGAGACCTGGGCAGGAGGAACTCGATTCCCTCTGAGCTTGATGCTCTGCCAGCCCTGGTCCTGCCTCCACCCAGCAGTGAGTGACCACTGAGACCTGCACAGACCCTTGGGCTAAAGGCAACAGCCAGGAGAGACTTAAAAAAAAATACCCCTCCACCCTCTGCTCCTTCCTCAGACAACCTCGACAGCCCAGCCTCAGTCACTAGCTCAAATAATCACATTTTTAAAGTTTGCAGCCATGGGTCCACACATCTCTACCCTCTGCAGAGACACAAAGCCCAGGGCAGGTCCCATCCCACATTCCCCAGCTGTCCCCCATGCCCACAGGCACAGACAACATCTCTCCATCCCTCCTGGGGTCTGCACACTCCCCATCAAATGGGGCAACCTCGCCTGCTTAAAAAAACCCAACCCAATAATTACCCCCGTTGAGCATAATTTTAAGCTGCAGGACTTCTGGCCTTCTGGGTCAATCCTGTGTACCTTGCCACAGCAAATTTAGCCAAAATTTCTCACTGCTCCAACCTTGCCTGCTCTCTGGGGAGGCGAGGGAAGGCTGGAGGGAACAGAGAATGAATTAACACATCATGGGCTTGAGTCTCCTCTGAGGGTGGTGAAGAGCAGAAAGGTCAGAGGAGAACTGGGAACACCACCTCGATGAGACCCTTCGAAAATACGACGTTGCATTTTCGGCCGAGCACTGTAACGTCACTCCAGAGCCAAGTTAGGCTGAAGAAATTCATGTACAGTATGGGAAAGGGATGGGGAGGAGGTCGCTGAACGACCCAGGGGGGATCAGCTGCCAAAACCTCTCTCACATCTTCAAGGCTGTCCATATGCAAAAGGTAGGAAGGAAAAAACAACAAAAGAAAAAAAGAAGAAAAAAACCCAAAACCAAAAGAAAAAAATTTGCAAAGCGTGTGCTTTCCAAGCTCTCTTAACTCTGCTGCTAACCTGAATGTCAGTCCTGATTTGCTCTTCAGGTTCCTCAGGAGCTCCAGCTGGTTCAGAGGAGGGATGAGTCTACAGGGAGAAAATAAAGACCATTAATATTCCGGCGGAGCTGATTTCTGAGCCTCCTGTCTCGGAACCTTCCCCCGCTGCCCCGTCCTTACAACTAGAACCAGCTTTGTGCCACCAACTGCAACCGGGGGACGGCTCGGGAAGGATGGAGAGGGGTTTGCCTGCTACTTCCACCAGTGTCCTAAGGCAGAGCGGTGGGGGAAGAGAGAGAGAGAGTGACAGCAAGAGAGAGAGAGAAACTTGTCTGCACCACCAGGATTTTGAACCTCTCCAGAGGTCCTGCACAGCAGGACGGTGTCACCACCTGTAGTTCAGCGGTTGGCTTTGCTTTGTTTGGGGCTTCGGCTGCGTATTTAGTGGGGAGAAGCTTGAATTTTGGAGATAAATGGGAAAACTCAACCCTACTGCTCTTGGGAACGTGGGGAGGCATGGCAGGGAGCAGCGTATAGGGTGGAGAAAACAGAGACCTGAGGTTGGGACCACCCCAGGAGAAACAGCAGTGTTCTCTGGGGTCAAGTTTAGCCAATTGCCTACTGTCCGTGTTAGGTTTTGCCCCAAAATGAGGCAAAATCATGTAACATTACCTCCTGGATGAGGAAAGAATCTTTCCCAGGAAGAAAAAGAACCTGACAATGGTTAATAATTAAAAAACACCAAACAAACAAACAAACACCCTGGTGCCTAGCCTGCTTTTCTGCTAAAAGCCACTGAATTAGCTTCCACATCCACTTTTGCTTTCTTCCCTCAGCCCCTGGGAGACTGGGGCTTCCTCCATAAATATTTAAGGCTGATGTTCACAGTCAAGATGCGAGCTGGAGGTGTTGGGAGGAGGACAGAGAACACTGCACGCAGTTGGGAAGAGCAGCATCTACTCAAGAATGGCACTCAAGGGGACCCTGCACTTGAGGTCAAGGCCAACGGGGCTCATCCCAGGGCTTGCTGCAAAGTCTCTTCCAGGCCACCAGAGTGCCCTTGTCAAAGTGTCGGGGCACCACACGCCATCACTGTTCCCAGAGGGTGCAAAGTCAGCAGAGCAGCCGCCTCCAGTCGTCCTTGTGACAAGCGAGCGGGAGGAGGCATCATTGCAGGGATGAAGGGGAGGATGAGGAGCTCCTGAGGGGCTGGGAAAGAGTTTCTTGCAGCTGCCCACATCTGGGGGGTTGGGGCCACAGCCCAAGGAGGCACAAGCCCAAGGCAGCATATTCTTATGGCTTTGCTGGAAAAATAAGCCTTGTAAGTTTTAAGGACAGCAAGAAGGTTCTACTCAAACTGTCCCAAACCTTCAACGTAGGACTGGAAGGAAAGGGGTGCAAGTGCTTGCAGACTAAGGAATGGCCTTGGCTGAGGTGCTGTAAGAAATGGGGCTGTTGCTTACTGTAAAATAAAGGCAGAGATATTCATGCCCACATTTTTTCCAGCCATTATGAGACCAATAGTTTCACAGTTGTCCTCTAACCGAAAAAAAACCTAACCCCTGAACAACTGGAAAACCCTCTCCTCTGCATGCACAGAACTCATCCTCCAAACCACAACCGTTCAGCAAAGCAGATTTGCTGTTCCCGAGATTGAGGCAATCAGAACATTTTCCAATCCTAAGTATGGAGAAAAGAATAAAAATAGGCTTGAAAATTTTGGCTCAGCTCCCCAGTCGAGCCCTGTTCGCTCCCATCCAGAGAAGAGCACATCTTGATCTGATGAATTAATGAACCTCTTCACTCAAGACGTCAGGAAGAAGCTGACCTTGGTGCAGTGGAGCAGTGCAGGAGCACTGGGCTGTCACCCCCCTTCAGACCCACCGTAGGGTTTGCAGATTCGTTCCAAGATGGGAGATGGTGGTGCATAATATCCAGCACAAAGTGTACTTAGCTTTTAATGAAGGGTGCACGACTGTTCTTCTTTCTGTGACCTAGTTTTTCAGGGAGGTCCATACTCAGCAGAAGACAGGACAACAGCCCCACTTTCTCCAGTTGGGAGCACAAATCCAGTGCTCCCAGCGATGCAAGTCTCAGAGCTGAAGAGCTCATTAGCTCACTAGATTGAAGGACTCAGGATCCCAAAAGGAGCTCCTTCCTTTGCATTATCCCATAACAGAAGGCCTACAGTGTGCTGAAGGTGGCAATAATCTCTTGGGCCACCACAGATGCTCCCAGGCAAAGGGGGCAAACACAGTAATTCACCATTTCTGTGGCAGGGTGATGGGCTTGGTACACGTGTGGTGGAAACAAACAACGTTGTACTGAAACAATAATTACTAAAAATGGGTGTAAACTCATCCATGTACTTGACCTGAAATTCAACCTGCACCGAATGCTCAGCATAACCTGTCATTACAAGGGCAGCTTGAGGAACAGCTACTGCATTCCACTATTTCACCAGAACCTCCAGGGAAAGGCAGGGCTCTGCACAGCATTTTAACTGGGCTTTGTTACAGAATGCTGGATGGAGAGCACCCTGCACTGGTGTGTGTGAACACAGAGGACAAGGTGCCACAGGAGCCACCGTGTCCTCCAGAGATGTAGAGAAAGGACCTCCGGCTGGGGCATCTCACATTTTCTCTCTCTCCTCCTGGTCCGTGGGTCAGTTGTTAGCAAGGGAAGCATGATTTGGTTAAAGGGGAGCGAGGTGAGACGATCTGCACGCCACAGGAACACACACAGCTCATGCTACCCATCAGAGCAACGCTTCCGAGTCACCTACAGCTGCTTCCCACCACCCCTCCCAGTACAGCACAGAGAAAAACCACACTAACTCCTGGTGCCAGCTCCCCCCATCCAAAGGAAGGGAAATTTTCTGTTCCTGGTACCACAGACAAAAGTTCAAGCATCAGGAGACAGTAGGGATATCATGCCTCCAGCCAGGACATCACCAAAACCCCACAACACGAGGAGGGCAGCAGCACACAACAGTGGGTGGGAGCACACACAAGAACACGCACACACCACGACACGCACGCAGAGACCATGATGATCTTTTTCAACAACCCCAGTACGAACAATTAGGAAGAAGGTGACAAGGAGATGGATGCTGAAATGATATGGGAACGTAAATGAGTCTCCATGCCATGCTGAAGTTCCTATAACGAGCCAATTATTGCCCTAACCGTGACTTTATGTCTCCAGCCTAAGCTATTTTTCATAATTGAGAATGTTTATGAAACTTATAAAATATTTTATTATAAGACATGGGATGCAAGTGACATTCTTATTTCACGCCTAGCAGTAGAAAAATGTCTGATTCTCACAACGGGCTGTTGATTAGGACAACAGGAAAACACATTCATAATATTATACTTGCAATCCATTGATGCCATTTGCTGCAAATTAACCACCCGAAGTGGTAAGTGTGATTTACTAAGACCGTAAAAATGGCATCTGTGAAAACTGGAACCAGGTTTGGAAATCAGGCACTAAATCACATCAGCTCTAGCGGCATTAATGCATCTAGTGAAGATTTAAACTCTCTAAGAACAGAGCTTGGCCCAGTCTTGAAATGCAAGCCATTTATTCCCCATCATAAAATATTGACTTGACTACACCTTCAGATACCCACCTCATATAAAACATGCCTGTGATTTGAAAATCTACTCTTTTCTGCAGAAGCTGAGATAACATTATTTATTATAAAATCTTACCCAGCCACAAAGAGGTCTTTTTGTTTGGATTCATCCCAAAAGCTAAGCCCTAGATTGAATAACTGCTTGGCTTTAGGTCAGTCTTGGAAGAAAAATCTGAAATGGAAACATCTTGCTGCGATGGGCTATCCCTTTCCCAAAAATCAGACTGGATTAGTAGAAGAAATGAGTGATCATTTCAGTTTAGCATTCCACATCTTTCTGTCCTCCAGAAGTTGTCCTCAAAAACAGGCATGGCTGCTACTGGGATTTTACCCTGCGCTGCCACCAATGTGTCCCACGGTGCCACAACACCAGCAAATTCAGCAAACCTAGAGTTACCTACAGCATGAAGTGAGATAAATGACATAATGAAGGACGGGAAAAGAGGGATGGAGGAAGGGGAAGATGCAGGAGTGATGGCAGAGGAAAAATGGAAGTGTGAACAGGGAAGTTTTCTTGTCAAGGGTTGTATGAGTTGGAGGAGGTTGGTAAGACCATCAAGAAATCATCCTTAAAAAAAGCAAGCTTATCAAGCGTTCTCCCAGTCTCCTTAAATCCTCATTTTGGCAAAGGGTTTCCCAACACTTGTGTGTACCAATAGCTAAGATGTACATGGAGGTGCAAAGGGTTAGTCTGGAGGCAGCAGGATGGGGAGTCTGGTTTGGGGTTTGGGCTTTCACTCATTCCTTTGAAAAAAACTGATCTTCAGAGTTGGTTTGTTTGGTTTCCTTTTTTTTTTTTTTTTAAATTAAAGGCTTTGCATGTTACAGTCCCAAACGAAGAACAAGGAGTGACATGACACACAGTTTCAGAGTCACATGCACTTCATACCTGGAGGCACCGTACGTTTGCGTTTGCGTGCTTTTCAAGTGTTTTCACCAAAGAAAACCAAAGGGATAAGAAAAAAAACGGGGGGGGGGGGGAGATAGGGCAGAGGAAAAGGGAAAAGAAACAGAATAAAGAAAATTAGCATATGAACGAAGTGTTTCCCCGGGAGCAGATGCACTGTGACCAGGCAGCTGGTTCAGAAACCACCGTGTGCCCGTGTCACCCTTGGGGACAGGCAGTTGGCACCGTGCTCCGAAAGCCAACAGGCACCACAGAGCAGGGAAAATGTGGGGGCCTCCGAGAGATTTTTGATGAGACATCCACAGCCATCGGTCCCAGCAGCCAGAGACTCCTTGGGCTGGGCTGCTGGCTTGGGTGTGATGTGCTGGTGGGTGTTTTTTTTAAGACCAATATAAGGACATAGATGAGATCGGGGTCTTGTTCTCATGAGTGACAATAAAGAGCAGAATTTTTTTTTTCAGCAAATCCAGTGGCTGATGCATAGCAGGTTACGATGTCTGAGTGCACCAAGCTACTCATGCATTACAAACCCAACCTGTACCTGCATGCACAGGAACCTCAAGCAAATTTCAGACTTGGTTGCACCATGTTTTCAATTTAAAGATGAAATCTGAGATATATACTCTCAGAGGCCACCATATTTTCCCCAAACCAGTGAGACTAGCTCTACTGCAGTGATGTTCTGGAGACAAGTCAGCTCCTCCAAGGCACATTTAAAAATTTTCTCACATCAAGCAGCCAGTCTTTTTGGAGATGCCTTGGGAAGACGCTCAAGTCACAGGGCTCCTGCTATGAGGAATAAGCACCCCAATGTTGAGCAGAAAGGGTGCCAAGGTAGTGGTGACTGCAGATCACCCCCAGGAACCCGGGAGGAAGATGGGGATACGGTGTTCCTCCAACCCACTCTCTAACCACACTGGGCATTGCAGCCACAGGGCAGCACCCATCGCCTCCATGTGATGCTGGGCTCAATGTTTCACTGGGACTGGACCAGCGCCCACCAGCCGTGTTAGTGAAGTGGGTAGATGAGGATAAATGGACAGTGTGAGTGATGGAAGCTGCAGCCAGAGCATACAGTCACCCCCTCTTTTTTTTCTATATTTTTTTTTCCTCGTTAATTTATCTGCCTGCATCTAAAATATATTTGGAAGAGGTTTGCTGCTTTCTTGGTAAAAATAATCCAGTTTGGCTAATGGCTGAATCCATCAGTGCACCCACGGCTCACCCTCCCAAGGTGATGTTCCCTTTGTCTGTGCACAGACAGGAGCTGGGATTTAAGGGTGAAGCTGGGAGAGCAGAAACCTCTGTCCAGGGAAGCCCAGGGAGCAGCACCCACAGCATCAGCCAGAGAAACTGCTACGACTTTACCCTGGCTTTTTATACAAGATAGCTGGGCTCTTCAACAAATTACATATTTTTGCTCTTGCTCCACCCTAAAGTTTTTATTTAGCCTGTTCTGGAGCTCTTTAGCTTAGTTTTCTCGTGTGTATTAGCTCCATGGGAAATACAGGTTTCCTGGATTAATTGCCCCAGTACGTCCTCATGCAAAAGGGTGTCACTGTACGTCTGGCCGCGTGGTAAGTTCAGTCTTTTAAAAGAGCAGTAAAACCTGACAAAGCCCACTGAAACCAGCCCCTGGCTTTCCGTGTTTTACAGTGGACTTTGGCCCAGGCTCTGGTCCTCATCCCCTCCAGTAGCTGATCTCGGCCAGTGCTGCAAACGCACAGCAAGAAGGTCACGTACTGGGAGGGAGAGTTTCGATGGGGGGTGGGTTTAACGCTATTGGAAAACAGGTTTGTTCTGTTGGGTTGGGTTGTTGGTTTGGGGTTTGGTTTGTTTTTAAGCAAATTCTTGAAGTCCGGTCATAAATCTCTAGGAAAAAAAAAAAAAAAGCAATCGATTGGACCCACGCTGGGAATGAATCCAATGAAAACTCACTGACCACGACAACGCGACTTCCAACGGGATTTTAAGATGGTTTAACAGGCTGGCTGCTGCATGTCAAATACAGGCTAATGCTTACCCTAGGAAATATATCCAGACTGTCTGCCCGAGGGCTGGAAGGTACCGGTAACATGGCAAAACACAAAGGGATTCACACTTAAAGTGGTACAACCCAGTGCTGGAGCACAGCCCCGCTCAGGAGCAGGGAGATGGGGCACAGTGAGCCCCCTCATCCAAGAAAACCCTGCAAAGCTACAGGAACATCTAACCAACACATCCGACTCCTGTCCAAACCCCAAGAGATCTGGCCAGCCCCTAAAAACATGCAGGAAAGGGATGGACAGCCCTTCCCGGGATGCAGTGCAGTGTGGAGTGGAAAATTAACTGCAATGTTTTGTATTTTTGCTTCTGGGGAAGCCTCCTCCTTGATGCCACCAACCCCGAGAGTGAGAGGGGGATGCAGTGCTTCCCCACGTCCCACAGGGTGGCGAGGCATGGCAGGGGACTCTGTCCCCATCTCCAGGAAGCTCCAAATCCCAAGAGGCTGTGAATTCCCCCAGCTCTGCTATAACCTGTGTTGTTTCAGCTGAGAGAGCTGCCTGGGTGCGATGATGAGTTACCTCTCCTTAAAAGCAAGCCAGATGGATGCTCCTAAAACACAGCGGTGCTTTATCAGCAGCATCCGTCACGGCTCCTTCCCTACTCGTGTCAACAGATCGTGACGGATAAATGAAATGCAAGGAATGGGAAAATGCTCACTGAATCCTGATCTGGTTTTCCTCCTCTTAGAGAATACAAAAAAAAAGGAAAGGAAGGGAGGACCCAGGGCAAATGCACCTGGGAAGAAAGTTGGGCCAGTCAAGGGAGGGAGAGAAGTTTGCTGAAAGGCAGAAAGACCGTTAGAGACCGACTGGAGTGGTGAGGAGAGCCCAAGCCAAGAGGGTGGCATTTACCTACGGTCCAGAGCAGCTCGGGAAGGAGGTCTTCACGCCTGGGCACGGCAACTGTCACAACACAATGCAACTACCAGCGGACGTGGAGAAATAAGGGTGAAAAAGAAGAGCACGTACACACACAGACACAACAAGAAAAAAAAAGAAAAAAAGAAAACAAAACACAACAGGAAAATTAAAATCAAGTCAAAAAGAGATACATAAAAAACAAAGCCAAAAAAAAAACAACTCCAAAAGAAAAAACACATACCAGTCCTTAAGAGCTCATGAAATCAACATTTTCAACTTAAAAAAAAGTAAATAAACAAAACAATATATCCAGATAAAAATAAATATGAAGACTGTGGCATCACGAGGAAGA
>JAOQGH010000005.1:3493857-3552684 GCA_025769975.1 Gallinago jamesoni
ACTTAAAAAAAAGTAAATAAACAAAACAATATATCCAGATAAAAATAAATATGAAGACTGTGGCATCACGAGGAAGATGGTGGAAGGAGGAGGAGGAGGAGGTGGTACCTGTACATGGGGACGGTGACGGTGCGCTCGTAGTACTGCCAGGTGGAGTGCAGGTCCGTCCGGGACAGGTTGGTGGCATAAAACCTCCAAGCCGCCTGCAGAGGAGACATGGTGGGATGGTGGCATGGCCACAACTCCCCTGGGTTTTATAAACCTCAGCCAGCACCGAGCCCTCCCTCTGTTTTCTGAGGGACGGTTCTGACATTCTGCCTTTTCCTTGGTTTGATACACGACACATTCCTTGGTGACAAATGGTGGTGCCAGGATACCCTGGATGATGCAAACCCAGCAAAGAAGTGCTGTGGGTACCAGGCGTTCGCTGCCAGGGTGAGGTCAGGTATCCAACGGGGGTTGGTGCACATTAGGGAGTTAAAAAAATTCAGAGAGAGAGGAGCAGGGGAATGTCAAATGACTCTAATTTGAAATCACCGAGGCCAGCCTTCTGCACAGACATCTGTTATCGCGAAGAAAATGCTCCCAAATGTAACTTCATATCAGTATAAATATTCTCTTTGGGGAAGAAAAAAAATAAATAATAGTTTGATGAAAACAGACTGTCCTAATGCATTTGTCTTGCTGCGCTGGGCTGGATTTCATTCCTTTTCTCCCCCAGATTGCCTACCACATATGCTATTTTCCCATGGCTGATTTCCTGGCATTTATTCCCAGACAAGACCAGTCGCCAGCTGCTGTCTCACACCTCACACACGCAGCCCCATTTTTCACCTGCTCATCTCCTCCCCTACTTCCAAAAAAATCTAATAAGCCCCTCAAAGTCGGGACTGTGGACCCCTAAGGTTCCTTGGATGCGACCCTCACCTGAATCAGGCCTGCTGCTGGGTTTCGCCTCTTCTCAAAGTGCTTTTGTCGATGTTGCTCTTGAACCTTCAGGGCAAACCCCGAGCCCAAGATGCCCTGGGGAAGAGAATGAGAATTTGCACTCAGCAGAGCCGTAGCTTATGTTTTCTCTAAACAGCTGCAGCAAACTTTCCCTCCCAAGGATTGTTCTGGCTCATTTTTTTTGCTTCAAATGCACAGGGGAAAGAAGGAGAAGCCTCCACTCGAGGCAGCCCTGGCAGAAGGCTTCCTGTGAAGGGGCTGCAGGCTTTGCTGGGACTCACTGGAATTGCTGCTTTTACCAAGCTACCTCCAGATGGCTGATAAAATACAAAATAAGCCCACCGTGCTGGCAGTCACCGAATTATCCCCATAGGGGAAGATCAGATCCGTGCAACACACTGAAATGCACTGTGGAAAGGATGGGGGTAATTTGCTGAAATGGAGTGATCACCCCTAGGAACAGCCTTTTGCAGCAAAAAAAAATATGGTTTTGCTTCAGTAAATATTTGTGCAGAGCCAAATTTAGAGTTTCCATCCCGTTCGCTCATACACATAGTGCCCAAGCTGTGGGTGTTCAGACAGGGTTTCCCCTCTTCTCCCTTTATTTTTATTAATTTTTTTGACTCAAAAGCCAGGGAGCAGTCACTATCAGGAGGTTTCTGGGTTCATCACACCACTGTTGTGATGCCACCAGCTCTGGGGACTGGGGACAATGTGCAGTTGAGCTCAACCCCCCCTCCCAGAGAGACACCTACGGCAGGAAGGGCGAAGAAGGAGACGCCGATGAGGGTGAAGGTTGCCGCCAGCAGCCGCCCGTTCCAGGTCTGTGGGTACTTGTCCCCGTAGCCAATGGTGGTGAGAGTAATCTGCAGGGAGGAGATCAAGCACAACCCTTGGGTCGGACAGCCCTGAAGCCAACCCAACACAGCCACGACGCCCACCAGCAATGGAAAGGGACATGGAGAAGCCGGGGTCACCACGTTCCCCAAGCTGAGCAAGTCGAGGTGCAGCTTGGGGGACCCCAGCTGCTCAGGATGGGCACCTCCATGGGTAGAAAAGCTGCCCTGCCACCCCAGACGGCCCTGCCACCTTCCCCGCTCCACACGCTGAGTTTTCAACACCAGTCAGGAGCGTTTTCTCGCCTTTAGCTGACACGGGGAGAGAGATGCCATCTGGTGCAGAGCCTTGCGGCAGCTCGGAGCCTCCCCCAGGAGATGGGGTTGTGCCTTCGGCAGGGGATGGGAACCAGCAGAGCTCTCCCCAAATTCCCTTCCAGCATCTCAGGAGAGAAGGCAGGGCTATCTGCAGGCATAAAGAGCTGATGCTGTTTATTCCTAGTCTTCCCAGCACTGCCTATTTGCTGCTCTCCCTATTTAAAAACAGCGTTATTAGCTCAACAGGATGAATTACAGCTGCTTCATACCTCCTAATTTAGGGATGTTTTTTTTCCCTTCCTCGGTATTATTGCAGTGTACCAGGAGAGTGCAGGCAAGCTGCTGAGTGCGTTTTGGGGAAGGAGCCGAGAGATTTGTCGGAGACAAAGAATCCCCAGAGCTCCAAACTGCAGAAAAAGATGCATTTTCCCACTTCAGTCCATGGACATAAACCATGGGAAATGCTGGGCATCCCCTGAGGCTTCCGAGAGGATTGGGAGAGCCTGGGACTGGCAGGGCAAGGCAGGGAGAGACAGTCTGATTGGGAACATCTTCTTTTGAGAATTCTTCTCAACAGACCCCAATGGTCCCTGTCCCACAGCCTCCACGGACAGAGCTGGCCCCAGGGACCGGAGCTGACACCATGCTGATGTGGCTTGGGAAACCTCATGCATCCAACTTAGAATAAAACCACTTTTACACAAATGAAAGCACGATCCCAAAGCACTGTTTAATTGGACCCACTAAAAGCCCTATCAATTAGATGCCATTTGGACAAAGCGGTTAGAAAAAGCATCTACATGGCCAATCCTTGCTCAAACACAAAGTTGAAGCAATGCTCTCTCCATAACCACTGCAAAGTTGGCTTTATAAATTAAAAAAAAATAAATTAAGACAATTCTAAGGATTTGATGCACTAAGATCCGACCAAGGGATGAATGGAACATGAAATTTAATTTATTTTGCCCACCTTTTTACACCTGTCTGTACTGGACCCATGAGTTGGACCGCAACAAAAATCTGTTTATTTTAATGAAGCTCAAATTTTACTCCAAGCTTCTCAGTGGTAAAACAGTCTGGTGCATCCCCACATCCTGAAATGGGGAAGGGGTGATCCTCTGCCAATGGCTTGCACAGCCTGGCAAGCAGGAGGGATAAATACGTGGATGGTTCTCTCTAGACCGAGCGCTAATTATGCGCTGTCACTTCTTCCTCATTGTTTGTTTTCTAGTTATGTCAAATTGGGCTTTGTTTTTATTTTTCTGTCACAACCCAAGGGGTTTGAAAAGCAATTTATTGCTTCTTTCCCTTTGTTGGAAGAGAGGAGCTGCTTGATCAGCCGATTCCTCTCCAAGCCTGTTATTGGGATTTGATCAGATCTGGGATTTTCACTACGCGCTTTGTGATCGAGGCCAAACTCGCGCCACCGTGTCGCAGCAGAAGAACAATAACGCAAGAAGATTAGAACGTCATTAATTCTCTCTTTGTTAATCGGGTAATCCAATAATTCACATGCACACGCAGAGCAAACCAGAAGTACTGCCCTTTCCTCCTTTCCCAGCAAAGATGTGAAGGGGGAGAGCTTTCAGCCCTCAAGTCTTTCTGCTGCTTAGACCCTATTAACTTTATGAAATTTCTTCCAGCGTGTTTAACAAGGCGTCGCCCCGAGAGTGATTATAAATAATTAGAGGGCGGCAGCACTTGTCAAAATGCTGATCAAAGCACGTTGTAGCACGGGGTCTTCATCTGCCCTGCCTCTTCTGTCGCGACGGAGCTGAATCCCACGACTGAGAGCACCCCGAGAGCTCCCGGTTTCTTTGCAGCTCCAGCTAATTCAAGACGTTCAAACCCCTAACGTTTTCTATGAGGTTTATTTAGGAAAAAGAGCTAAATAGAGCAGCCCGAGGCCTTTTAATAAAAATGTTAACTAAGCACTCCGTAAGTTGATTCCTCGTGTAAGTGATAGAAGATGGAGGGTTAATGGACATTTTATTTTAATAACCAGCAGCTGTTCTAGGAAAATTACTTACCAGACCCCACCAGAGTGCATCTGCGTATGTATCAAAGTGCTCATTTTCTCCTTTCTCGGCCAAATATACCAGGAAAGAGGCCAGGATGAGGCACAGGAAGCCAATATACCAGGCAGTAATCAGCTCCTGCAAGATCATTAAGGGGTAGAAGAGAATAATTACAATCCTGGTGCACATCTCCAAAAGCTGAGTTACTTGCTTGCGGATTGGCCTCAGATCTGAACTTTCCCTGCATTTGCTTAGGTTTTGGGGCTCCGGTTGGAAATCAGTAGGGCCACCTTTTGAGATGGGACCGTGTACTGGTGGTGGCACTCGCATGCACACAGCATGATCCCCATCCTGAAGAGCCCATCATCTAAACACAGACAGCAAATGGAGAAGGAAAGGGAGTGTTAATATCTCCGTTATTTCAAGATGTAGAACTGAGACCCCAAAAATAATAATATTTCCCCAGTTCTCACAGGGAAGTGGGGTTAAAACTGAAATGGGAACCGCAAGTCCACAGAGACTTTGCCTAGGGCAGGTCCCTTCCACTTTCTGGGTAGGGAGCAACAAAGCTGGGGTCTGGACACAATATCCCCCAATTTCAGGGAAGTTTTAATTCAGAATTCACAGGCATGATTGTTGTTGGATGAAGTTAATACAGCAGTGGACAAGAGAGCCATAAAACCATATGATTTTTACAGAGATCTGGACAAGACGGCTAAACTTTTCCAATGGAACAAGTGCAGGAAAAAGGAGAAAATTCTAATCATAATTCAGCAGCAAAAAAAAGTGATCAACCAATTCTTCACAAAATGGGGAAAGAGGGCTTACACCAGGAGTCAGTTCTGCGACTGGTCCGTGATCTGGCACTGGGAGGAGGAATCCAGAGCAATAATGGTGTCTGTGAGGGGATGCTCCTCCCAGGATGCGTTTTCAGAAACACGTCTGCTTTGAAGTGTGCATCCTGGATAAAGAGCTGGCAACACCACCTGTGCTTAACGAGGCTGCTGGCTAATTGCTGACTCTTCAAAATGAGCTGTGTCAGCGTGCAGGTGGTCGCTGCGTTCAAGATATTCCCTGCAAACATCTAAACATCTCTCCTTTCCCTCCTATGCTGGTTGGTGGGCTCCATCAGAGCTCATGTCTCTGACTTTGCGTTGCTCCCTGTGTCACTTTACAGTGACTTTCCAACCTCCCCAGGCCTGGGAGACGTTTGGGATGGAGAAATGAAAAAAAGTGGTGTCCCTGGTGGAGAAAAAGATGAAGAGCAACACAACTTCCTTGCCTGGGGCTTGCTCACCTTACTGTGTGCGTAGACCACAGAGCCCAGAAGCTTCCAGGTGCCTCCCCGCCGGTCCATGCGGATCATGCGCAGGATCTGCAGGAACCTCAAGCTCCTGAGCGCCGAGGTGGCAAAGACATTCCCTTGGGACCCCGCTGCCAGCACGGCGATGGACGCGATCAGCACCATGATGTCTGCACGAACAGAGAGTGTCGAAAGCTGAAGAAATGCTGCTGACCCACCACCAAACGGGGTGGCCCATCTACTGCCGCTGGCAGCAGAAGGCTGTGCAGGAAAGCGGTCTCGTATCAGCTCTATCTTGTACTGGAAGGACACAGCAGAAATCTTAACCTGGATGAAAAGAGCCACTACACACCTTGTGGAAACATCCTAGTTTCTTCCTCCACACTCATCCTTCCCATAGAAAAACGTGTCAAATATTGCAAAGCTGGGATTCTGATAGGATTCAGCGTTAACGCTGCTAAACTGGACTAAATCCCTGCAAAACGCACGCCCTTTTTGATGTCAGTCACAGCCACAGCTGCCTGTTACACACTGTGGTCCAGAGGTGTGAATTCCCCTGTCTAAATTGGGAATGAAAACCTAGAGGATCCACCTTAGCAATCCTAGGGTGCTCACAGCCACAGAAAGGTCAAGAAAAATAGCATTGCACTATATATGCCAAATTCAAGGATCACGAAAATTTCCCTCTTCCCTGGTTTTCTATGCAAGTTTTAAGGGTTGCTTTTCTGTGGAATAAGCTAAAATCCTGCATATGACCATTGCCAGCTCCAGGACATCTGAAAGCAGGCTCCTTAGCGCGTGGCGTGGATCCTCTGCCCACTCCTTACCCTGCCAAAAATAACTGTGGAGCACAGATGGCCCCTTTCACAATAGGATCGCCGAGTACTTTACAAACAAGAATTAATTAAGTCTCATAACTCCCTTGCGAGGCGGCTCATCAGCTCTGCAGAAAATGGGATGGCCCTTGTGGAGAATAATAAAAAACATCTCCCATGGATTAGGACTTTGGCCTCTGTGCTCTTTCCCTACTCGAGGGGACCATGAAGCAGCTGAGAACCAGATCCCAAAATGCATGGAAGGAACCAGAGCGCTGTGCAAAGCAAGAGCCTGCAACAGTTGTTTTGGTCCGGGAGATCCCATGCAAGGAGGCAGGTCTTACCGATGACGCAGAAAGGCTTGCGGGCAAATTTTAACCTTCCCCTCCAGCCCCGGTACCGGCAGCAGCATCCAGCCGCCCAGATCCTCACAAAGTATTCAACCCCAAACACCACGATGGTGACGATTTCCTGTGGGGGAGACAATGTCATCAGTCAAGAAAGCAGCGTGATGGAGAGCACGCTCCAGAATCACGTACAAACCCATAACCTAAACTCCACACACCTCAGAAAACGCATCACAGAGCTCTCTGCACAGTTAAATGGAGAGCCCCAGCCCAAAAGATGTTCAGATCTTTGCTGTTGTGCCTTCCCTCACCCTCCCCTGGGGCAGTGAGAGGTACTGCACCCTGTAGCCATGAACGAGAATTTTACACCTCCTTATATTGTGTTTGTGTCCCTCATTACAAGACCGATGAGTACCTGCTTATCATAGAATGGTCTAAGTTGGAAGGGACCTTTAAGATCATGGAGTCCAACCATCAACACACCACTGACAAAACCATGTCCCTCAGCACCACATCTGCCCGTCCTTTGAATACCTCCAGGGATGGTGACTCCGCCACTTCCCTGGGCAGCCTGTTCCAACGTTTGATAACCCTTTTGGTGAAGAAATTTTTCCTAATATCCATCCTAAAACTCCCCTGGCGTAACTTGAGGCCGTCTCCTCTTGTCCTATCGTCTGTTAGTTGGGTGAAGAGACAGCCTCCAGGATTTGGAACTAGATGAACTTTAAGGTCCCTTCCAACCTAAACCATTCTACGATTCTATGACTTGATTGGGTTAACACCGAGCAGCTCAGGGAAGAGCAGAGATGGGAATCACTGGCCACTCCACCCTAGGATTCCTTGCATGGGATTTGAGCTTTTTCCGTAGAAAACTGGCCTGATTTGTGTCCATGTGCTGTGCCATCTGGTGAAGAGGCAGTGGAGACCCTCTGCCCCATGATGGCCAGCAAGCACACTGATGCTACGCATCCCAGCTCCTTCCACCACCATCCCAACACCCTGCGCACGCTTCGTTCCCTCCCATTTCTTTACCAGCGGGGCTTCCCTCAGCTTTCTCATGGGTCAAACCTGACGAAGCCCCAATTAATCTGCAGTGCCTTCTCATGCCAACGGAGGGCAGGGACCAGGGAAGAGGAAGAAAGACAAAAGGCAAGGAGATGCGTGGCTCCAGCAGCCCCGTGCCGTGGCGGTGTGTGCGGGATCTCTGCTGGCTCTTGATGGCAGAAGCCACACTGTCAGTGCTAGGGATGCTGTTTAAGGGACAAAATTTGGCAGCTTGATGTCGGATCAAATAGTTGCAGGGATGTTACAGCGTGGGAGAGAAGGCGGCGAGATGGGCTGCTCCCCACGCCGTGCATCCGCAGCGTTAAATATTGGGAGCTGCTGGACATCAAACTGCTTGGCAGTTGGGATCAGTCTTGCTGACGTGTTTGGCAATTGAAGATAAATGCGGAAAAAATTAAAAGTTTAGGAAGAGGGCTTTTAAAGGATCTTTTACAATATTTTTAGTTTGTTCCTGATACAGATTTCTCCTTTTCACAATCTGCCTATTTCTTACCTGTAGGTCCCATGGTCCCCTTTTCACAAGTCACAGGTTAAAAATCCTCAGTTTTTTGTGTGTGTTTGACTTTGTTTTAGTGCCTCACTGATGGCTTCATTTGCAACCCAACCCCCTCCACACACACACTTACCAGGATGTAAAGGGCCCCTTCTGAGCTGTTCTGGTACTCATCAATGGTCGAAAAGACAGACAGCACCAGGCAGGAGAAAACTAGTAGAAAACTATAGAACATAAAAAAAGAGAGAGAAAAATCAGTCTTCAGAACAGGAATTTTTCACACATGATCAGACTAGTCCAGAGAGCATTTCTGGACATATTTCTCTAGGAGTATTTACTGTCCTGCTATTACTCTCACTTTTTACATGGTGGTGTAAAGTCCCCAGTTTCACTGACTGGAAGGTTTACAAGTGGATGGACTCACTGGACTGCTCCCAGTTTGGCCACTGCCAGTCCCATTCCCCTCCCAGCTGGTGGCTCTGATCGCATCTGACATTATTTCCCCAAGGAACTATAGGCTCTTACTGCAACGTGCTTTCAACAAGCACAACAACAAATAGAGAAAAGCTGACTTATTAACACAATAACTGGTGCCCGGAGCAGCTGATGAGCAGGAGCCAGGCTGGACAGGAACCCAGAGAAAACTCCAGTGATGCCCTGCTTATGCATTGTGCTTACATAGGAGAGGGACTGCATTTCCCCTCCTTCCTTGCAAGGGCAGGACATTTTCTGGTGGATTTAATGTTCCTTTCCACAGCTACAAAGGTGTCCTGGCATCTGCTCATGGATGGAGAAGGTTTCCACCAGCCCGCGATGCCCACTGCTTGCTCAAACAAAAGGAGGGAAATTAATTTACTAAAGATCTATTTACTGATACAATAAAGTAGGCCAGCGCAGGGAGAAACTAAAAGCTGCATTCTTTAAAAGCACTAAATAATTCATCTGTCTGGCTTTGTCTCACATTCCTACAAACGGCATATTGAATATTTATAAGGTAGGGTTCAGCTGGTGGGTTCTGTTCCTTTGCGTTGTATTAAGAAAAGGAGTTTTGCACCATCCGGGTCGTCCTTGTGGCTTTACACTGACCATTAATGTCACAATAACAAGTAAAAGTAGGGGAATTTGCAGTATTTATTTGAACCACAGGCTGAAACATCCCTGCCTGCTGGAGGTAAGGGACCTTCAGAGCCCTCCCAGAGAAGGCTGAGTTTTAGCAGCAACAAGATGAATTCAGCACAGAGCAGGTAAGGATAATTGCCTGATTTCTCTCCACAAATTTCCTTTTCTCACACCAGGTCTGATACCCAGAGACTTGAAACAACCTCACGAGAGTGACAAAACATCCCTTGCCATCCCATTCATGATATCCCTTAATATCTTCTCTGGATCTCACTTAGATTTTTTTTTTTCCTCCCCAAGCTGATCTTTTAAAACCCTTGCCATAAACAAACCTACCACAACCTGCCCTGCAGCCCAAGGGACTCCATCCACCCCTCCAGGTTGCCCGTGCTGGGAGCTGGGGACAGGACCCCGCTGCTGCCCACACCGTGGCAGGGGGAGCAGAGCCCCCCTGAAAGGAAGGAGCTAAAACTGGGTCAGGCAGCCCCACTGCTGGGGTGGCCCAGATTTCGCTGCAAACTCCTAGGTTGGAGTGAGAAACAAATGAATAATCAATGAAAGAAGACAAACAAGAGGAAAACAGCAACAACAACAACAAAAAAAAACAACAGAAAGGGCATGGGAGGAAAGAAAATCCTACATTTTCTGATTAAAGAAGTAGAATGTGGGTTGTATTTTTGTGATCAAACTTCATAATAAAATGCTTGGGGAGGTGCTAAAAGGAAAGTGGCAATAGCAACGTGGACTTGCACACCGTGTTGGGTTAGATGACCACCTTGGACAGACCCAGAACAAAGCCACGTTCAAGTGATGAGTTCTGGCAGGGACAAATTCCCCAAGAAAGAGGATTGTTGTATATTAAATTCATCACTAGACAGGTGTTGATGGGGTAGAAAAAGAAAGGAAAAATAATTTTATCACTTTGAATCCCCGGGGTGGATTGTGCAAGCAGTGGTTTATGTGGGGAGGGCCAGAGCAGCTCCAGGTGCTGCTGGGGCAGTGGGATGCCCAAGTGCTGCTTCTTCCCTTCCCCACCTCATTGCTGCAGCCTTGTCCCCAACCTCTCTGTTCCCCACGGCCAGCTCGGGGCTGCTGTAATTCTGGCTCTGTGCTCTCCAGGGCTCTCATTGCCGGGGAGACCTGATGCAGATCATCGCAGGGCCAGCATTAATTACAGCACTGCCGAGCACGGGAAGCATCGGGGAAGGTGCCAGCTTCTTCAGTGAAGCATGGGAGCTCCATGGGCAAATCCCACATGGACCAAAATCTCCCATCTCAGTCCTGATGGCGACATTTAGCCACAGGGTAAGGAACAGTCCTGCCAGGAAGGGATACAGGCAGTGGCTCATCACAGGGTGAGCTGCTCAAGCATCCCAAAATAGCTCCACAGCAATGCTCTGCTTGACCGTGTGGTCCATGAACCTCCAGGAGGCTGTAAAAGGAGACTAAGAGAATGAAACCTTTCTGCAAGGAAATGGAATTCAGGGGGTGGGGGTCTACATGGCTCCTGGGAGGCTTTGAAGGATCTGTAGACCCCTTATGAATAGTGAGTGGAAGAAGAAAGCCGAGAGGTATGTCCACGCTGGAGATGGTGCGTGTCCTCTGAGCTCCCACAGAAGAGGGCAGCAGGGAATAGGAAGGCTGATTCTGCTTTAATTTCACCTAATCTACCCAGACAGTGCAGGAAAAGGGCTCCAGATAATAATGAATAGCTAGGGAAAGGGAAACAGGCCAATAAATAGTGTAGAGGTTGGGATGAATCTAATTTTTAAAGCTACATATCTAATCAAAGCAAATTATGTCTGCAGCCTGACTCTGGGTAATGTTAACGTGCAATAAGGAACGTTAATTATGTCCCATCTAATGATTTTTACATTAAAGATGCCAATTCTGCTTAGAGCTTTGGAGAAGACAATATCCTCCTCCCGAGCAGACAGGAGCAGGGCACAGCTGGAGCTGGCACCAGCCTCTCCCAAACCCAGGCCAGGACACCAAGGTCACTGCATGGCTTTGAACCACTGTCTCCTCCCCAGTTATGGCACAGAAGAAGAAGAAGCCTTCTCCAGCCTCCTGGAGCCACTGGAGGAGTACACCTCATATCACTGCATCTTCTCACCTACCATCCATTCCAACGAGCACACAGCACCTTGGGTGCTCGTTGGGCATCCCCCACGCCTGTTGCTTAGACCTTTAAGCTCAGCCAAGGCTCAGCTGTGCAAATCTGACTGCTGCTAATACTAATACTACCAAAGTCCTCCAAAGTCTGGCTTTAAATCCAAAGGTTACGCTGACTTAAAACACCCATACAAGCTTCTTATTGCAATTTATAAATCCCAGCACAAAATCTGCATATCCAGATTTCACATCCATCGTGCTTCGTGTTAGCAATAGAAAAAGAAATGACTGAACTCCCCCTCAAAAAAAATAACAAAATGACTTGAGTCAGGAAAGACCTGTCTTCTTTTTTTTTTCCTTAGTAAAAGCATATGATGGAATCATCAAAAAGCTTTTCAGGTTAATCATCTAATTTGCCTTCCAAAAGAAACCCCCTTGGAATCTACACGTCCATTTACATAAGAATTTTAAAAGACCTTTAAATTTATTCCTGAAATACTTGTATTGAAATAATATTCTGCAACAGGCAAAAGCATTGGGCTTCCTCTGATGGAGCACCAGTAATTAGCAACTGGATTCCTGAATATGATGGGGATGGATACAATACAAGGAGGTGGCACAAGCTTGTAACAAGCCACTGTGCTTGTTACACACTTTGCTGGCTTTTCCTGGAATTCGGAAAGGGAAGTAAAGATTTGTTTAATTAGAATAAGCAAAACTGAAAAGGAAGGAGTATTTCACGACAGGTATTTGAGAGCTACACAATGGAAAACAACTTAAAACATTTAAAACACTGAAAAATAACTTCGGGGATGTAAACAAGGCATTGATAATTGTGCTAAAATAAAACCAAAAATGCTTATGGGCCAATCCACCCACAATCCCAGCAATCCATTTACTGTGGTCTCTGCAAAGAGCTGGCTTTCAACTACCTAAAGCTTCAGCGTAAATCAAAGGCCATGAAAATGCAGCAACGACAATAAAGCAAGGTGAAAGAAATCCATGCGGAAGAGAAATGGAGATTGTCAAATGCCTTTCAACACCCAGAGAGCCTCATAACCAGAACAGGAGTATTTACAGCTCAAGTTAAATCTCTAGTGACTCAGAAGCAGAACTCTGATAGTGGCATGACTTTTCCAGGGGTAAAGATGCTGTGATGCACATAGCCCTCAGCCGGGAGCATCCATCACCTTTACTCACGTAGACAATCCTGCAGTGATTTGTAACCCAGCTCTTCATTTACAAGGCTAAACACAAGCCTAAATGCCTCACTCCAGCTTTCCACAACCCTCAGCCTCAGCCAAAATCATCTCCCAAGGAGACTTCTGTCACTAGCAGAGCTGAAAATAGAAGCAGGGAGCCCTGCCTTTCGGTCCTGCGCCTTAATAAATGCTCTCCTTTCCTAAAATAGCTCTGGATGGTGTGTCACTCCCCGCAGGTTCAGCCATGCCCAGCCCAGGTATTGCTCCTTGGAGGAGCCTGGAGGTAGAAAACATTCTCTATGAGCAACACACAGGCTGGCTCCAAGGCAGGGATTCTCATGGCTTATAGACTTTTTCAGGTATCTTTAGCAAAAACCTCTGAGACAACGTTAATGGCACTGAGATGATGGTTGAGAAGCCCCGATGAGAAGCACCTTGTTCCCACAAAGACATAAGGTGTTCCAAGGAAGGTGATGTAAGGTGTGCAAAGGAGCATCCCCAGAGGGCTCAAGCAAGGTCCTGGAGGAGGCTGTGCTGCAGACAGCAAGGCTGCATTAAGTGGTGCTCTGGGAGGTGGGAATTGGTCAGGCTACAGAGAAACAGGTCTCGGGGACCCCAAGCCATCTTACAGGGGTGGGAATGAGAGGGTTTATGTTCCCGATAAGCCCCAAGACACGTCCCTCAGCCCCTGTGAATGAATGCAGCAATCCTGCTCTCCTGGCTGCGTGACAGCAACGTGGCAAAAAGCAGGAGGTGGTTCTCCAGCAGATTGGGTTTTCTGGGGTCTTCTCTGGCCACGTGTCCCAGCGCGGGAACGCTGCCGGCTGAGCACAGCACCCTCTTTGGCTCCCCTTGCAGCTACTGAAACATGCCTGCATGTTTACATCCCAGGGAAGCAGAGGAAGATGAGATCTCCTTTGCATCAGGTTTTGGAGAGAAGATAAATTTTCCACTTTATGGGAAGCTGAGGAGCATTCACAAATCCATCACAGCAAACTAAAGCAAAAGGAATAGGTGTCCATAGCTTTGCTGCACGGGCACAAACCACAGAGCTTCTCTTCCCCTGCTTTCCCTCAATTTAGGCAGCACATTCCTCAGTTAAAAAAGCCAGGATATGGGCTCACATTTAGTTTTCTCCTTCAACATCCACCACTTTTAAAATCAGTTCCCACTCCAAGAGCTCCTCCAGCCTTTCCCTCTTGCTTATATCAGAGTCACAGAGCAGAAAATGCATCATCTGCCCCAAGTCCCCACCTGAACCCGTGAGCTGCAGGAATTTGAGCAGAAATGGGTTTTGCATGACATATCTCCCCATGACCCGGTCCAGCAAAGGGTTGAGTATCTCCACACTTTCAGGCAAGAGTGAGCTTAAGAGCTTTTCTGGATTGAAGCCTCAAAGAACAAAAGCCAACTAAGAAATGATGGGGAACGGAGACCAAGATCTGAATGTTTACAGCAGGAAAAGGGGTTAACTTTAAGGAATCGGTTGCCTGTTTTGCAGGCTGGCTCTAGCCATTTAACTTACTCAAGGCAACTCAGCTCAGAGTAAAAGCCTTATTAATAATAATCGCCGCATGAGAAGTCCTAGCTCAAATGTCCTCATCTAACATGAATCACTGGGAAATGCTCGTCTGCGTATTCCGCCTGCCCTGTGCACGCAGCCTCGGAGGAGCCAGATGTCTGGAGGAAAACCCAAAGTATTAATCGAGCCCCTGCACCTGCCAGAAGAGCCTGTCTCTGCTGCGATTCAGCGCTGCCGGGCTGAGGTTTGCTTTCCAAAACTTGGTGGGGAGCAAGAGATTCGTGCAGCTGCAGAAACAGTCCACAGGAGAGAATGCTGAGGACCACGGCGCAATTATGGTGCATGGGGAGGTAAATTAAGGGTATAAAATATTGGACATTTAAGTAATTCTTAAAACGTCTGCGCAGGCATTTACTCGGAGCACGTTCATTGATTTTCCTGTGAGGGAAAGTTGCTGTCTCATGCAATGCCTGTATTATTCAGACTGAAAGCTGAGCACTGCGTTGTTTCATCCCACAGGGTATTCCCCAAAAAGAGCCTCTGAGAGACCACTACTAGTGAGTACGGGGATACAAAGCCTTCCTAATCTAACCTTTATCTGATGTGAAGATCAAGTCACTTCTACTTCTTAAGGTCATCTCTGTAACACCTCAAGAAAAATAAATTAAATACATTTAAGAAGCCAAGGGCGATGCTGCACAGTTGGAGCAGGCAAGAATTAAAAAAAAAAGAATCCTCTCACTGAGGTCAAGCTCCTTTGACTGACCTGGGCAAGTCACTTAACCTATCTAACTGAGCTCAAAAACTGGGTTAAAAGCAAGACGCCCCTGTAAAATGTGATGCTGCATCTCATCTAAACATTCCTCGAGGGAACGGGATATACAAAAATAGGCTCTGGTCTAATTGCAGATAGGAAGATCGTCTCAAAATGTGCAGGGCTGGTTCCCGCTGCAGACAGGAATAGTAGCTGGTTTTTCAAAGGTCTGTCCCAGAATCAGCGATTCAGCTGGAGCCCGAGGTTTCCTGCCCGCGAAGGACAAGCTCTGCCTCACTCAGCTCCTTCGGCTCTGCTTCCCTGGCTCTGACTTTGCACCGGTTTCTCAGCACCAAGAATTACAGCACCTCTAAGACGAGCATCCTCGCTGACAGCATCCGCAGGGAGCCGCCGACACAGCGGCTCAGCCGCTGCATGAACCGTCTCAAACCCCCAGCAGGCAACGAAACGGCTCAGAATCCTTAGGTTGGCTTTAAAAAAAGTAAATAAAAATCTCATTTTCCCCATGCCTCAGCCCACGGCTTATGCTTCTGTAAAGGCAGGACCCCAGAGCTCTGCTCTCGGGCTCCCTCCCAGCTCACAGCGAAGCACAGCTGAGATTTTTTTGGGTCCATCCCTGGCTTCGTGCCTCGATAATGAGAAGACAAGAATGTGGCTTCTTGGAGCCAGAGGCTAACGGATAACGCCAAAGCATAAACCGCAAGCATCACTAAAGCACTGCTAATTTCATTTGCTCATCAGTTTATTTAATTAACTGAGCCTTGGTGAAAAGAAAGAAGTATTTGCAAACTGCCCGTGTAATACGTCTTGGAGTTGGTAATTTTGCCATCTGTTTAACTTGACTTCTCTTGCCCCAGGTAGTGACTATGAAGGAGCTCAGACCCAAGAAGCAGGAGAGCTGGTTCACAGCCTTCTGATTTTGGTCCCCAGAAGATGATGACCCCTAAGCTGGGTAAAAAAAATATATATACCCAGAGGAATAATGAGAGTGCTATAATCAGCAAGACCGCGTCCCCTCTCCACAACTCTTCCCTACTCAGACTGGGGCAAATTGGGGAAAAAAGCCAAGGAGGCTGCACTGCCATGAGGGTGAGTCCAGCTCAGCTGGGTCCAAATCTTACCATTCCCAAGAGACACCTGAGTTTGGGATGCAGAAAAAAAAGCAGGATTAGGTCCAACAACAAGAAATAAAAGGCCAGTGGCCAGTTTTGGAGCTCTGCATCCCTTCCCTACATCAGTAGGATGGTGTCATCCTCCAGGATAAAGGTGGCAGAACACGGCCCTGGTGCTTATTCCTGTCTGTGCAGCTGCTCCTCCTGGGCTGGGAAGGATTCTGCTGCGAGCAGAGCCTGGGCCATGTGGACAGGCAGGACCAGAGGAGCTGCTCGGGGTGAAAGGATGCAAACCACCCCCAGATCTCCAGACAGTTCAAGCTTAAAAAGGCAGCGCTCTTTAGCCCTAAAAAAATTGCTGAAGCAGCCGGTTACGCCACAGGGAGGGGAGAGCATCAAACCACCTGCCAGTCAAACTCCGTTTAACTTTGCCACTACCATAACTATTTATACAGTCTTCCAGGAGCTTCTAAGTCCTTTTCCACCAATCCCCCCTCTACAGCAGTAAAGTTTCCCTGAGCTGTAGCCAGATTTTCTCCCCAGGAGCAATGGGGATATGCTTCTGCTACTACCCACGCTGGTATCCCCCTTGCTCAGGGCAGAGAACGGCCAGCTCGTGACGCCGGTGGCCCCGATACAAGCAGAGCAGCCCCATCTCCACAGGCAGCACCAGATCTCTCCCTGCACCTGATAAATTAATCCCCAGCACCAAGGGGTGATTAATCACTTTTATTATCTCTTGCTTCTTCTCTGGCAAAACTCGAACACAGGACGTGGGTGGTCAGCTGTGGATGGGGGACCAGGTGAGCCCCCATCATCCAGAGCCCCTTGCTCAGGGGGAGAGGCTGCCCAGAGAGGAAGGCAAAACAGTGGTCCTGCCAGAATACATAAATAGAAGGAATAAAGACTCAGTTACAAGAGAGCCTCCTTTTTTAAGCCTTTCAGGCTGGGCAGCTCTGGGGGCTTGTCCCAATCAGGGCTGAGAGCCAGAACGTGCCAACCAGGGCTTTTTGGCTCCCCTGGATACTTGCAGAGGAGGCATTGCCTCATCTATAGGTCCCCCAAATCCTCCATCAGTGGCAGAGGGGAGGAATGACACATATTCCCCCCGTTCCCTGCAGTGTAGCCATCCACAGGCCAGCACCACACTTTCATCTCATTTAAGGGCACCCTAATGAACCTACCCAGCTGGTTCCCGAGCCCCATGCCTGGCCCTCGCAGCTACAACCCCAGCATCACTCGGGTGCATCACACCTCTCCACCCCTCCTGCTTCCTAAGGCAACGAAGTTCCTGCAACCACCCTCTCTGGCTACCTAATATTTAGACTTGGTGGCCAATTTCCATCAAATCTGCCAAAGCCCAGAGAGCCGGTGATGGGCAGCAGTGAGGAGGGGAGCACTCCGGGTTGGCCCCTTGGGGAAGGCTGCCGTGTGAGCCTGGTGGGGCCAGCACAGACCAGCAAGCCTGGGAGAGCCATGGGCTCCCAGAAACCAGTTCCCCCCAAGCTCCCCAGCTCTGCAAACGACAGGTTTGTTCCCTCTCCTTATTTCCCTGCACCAGTAAACACAACAATAAATAGCACGCTGCAGAAGGCAGATGATTGTGTGGTGAAAGGTGGAAAGCATCTAAAAATGATTTAAAGCAAGGAGGAAAAAAGGGATAGAAGGCTGTGGATTATGTTCTCCGAGGAGGAGGAGCTGTTTGGCTGGTGAAAGGCAGCAGAGGCAGGGAAGGTTTTCCTGCAGCTCCAAGAGATGCTCAGGTCCTCTGTGCAGGTCCCTCTTTATGAAGGTTCCTGGAACCAGCCCCGAGGTGGGACCCCAGCAGCTCCAGGACCAGGATGGGCTGGGAACAAGGCCACAGGGGCCAGACCCACGGTCTTTTAAAGCTCATAAGGAACAGGGACACAGGGCATGGAGACATTAAAGCTGAAGAGAGATTAACTAGCTGCCATTTCAACACGCCGGTAAATCAAAGTCGATGGAAGCCATATGCTCTGCTGGGAAGCATCCATCTCGTTGCCAGGGAAACATCCTTCCCATTTAAAATGGCAGGCAAAGGCTTGCAAAAAAACCCTGATTTTAACCCCCTTTTCTCAGGCACAATCCAAGTGCCCTCCATGTGCTGTCTGCTGCCTGGGAGAGCTGGCACAGCTTAACTCAGGAGCTGGAGAAGGGGACCGTGCCTCTCCCGGCTTGTCTGAGGAGATCAGACCCAGGCTGACAGCACTGTGACCCCACTTCCAATTTCCAGCTCCCTCTCAAGCCAGTTTGCATGGTTTATTCTCTGGGAAAAACAAGGATAACCTGCCTGGGTCACATCAAGCAACTCCCCTCAGGGATGCTGTGGGTGCATGGTATAGGATGTGTCCGGCTGTGGGGCAAGAGACTTCTAGACCAAGAGAATGACCCCCAGCAGGACCATGGCCTGGGTTAGTGCTGCTCAAAACCAGCCCCTTGCAAAGCAGCAGGTACCACCTGAGCAAAAAAATCTGACCTTGGAACTTAGGGCAATCCACAGCCAGGGCTGGCAGAAATAACAAGCCCACCACCGAGCTCAGCAGCTGGCTGGGGTCTGCAGCTGGCCATGGGCCTCCTCCTCTGCGTCGGCACCTTCTCCTCACTCCCTCTAAGCCAAAATCACGGTCAATGCCCAGGAACGTGGCCAGGATGGTTTGCTGGGGTCTCTGCCAACTGATGGAGGAGAGGGCAACGGGGGGAGCGGGAAGGGGCACCCCCAGAGCGCAATCTCTAACCCAGCATCACAGGAGTCACAGCAGCAAACACTCCCCAGCCCATTAATGCTAATGAATTTGCATGTAATTTTGTTTTAGACAGCAGATACAGACCAGCGACCATGAGGATATTGGCACAGAAAAACAGTCATCCTCTTACAAAGATGTTACTTCTCTGTGTTTACTTCTCATGATTATTTTTTTTTTGACTTTTTTTTTTTTTTAAAACTCTTCTCATTTATTGTAAAACCCACAAGCCGATGAAGCCAACTGTTAAAGTACGGAAACACAGTATTTTCTATTCTGATAAGTAGCTGTGCTCTCACAACCTTTATAATGGAGATCAGAGACAATATTTAATAATTCAAAGGCAAGAAGGAAGCCTGATGGGACAAACATACACGCTGAAGTCTCCTTGTCTGTATGGGAAACAGTTATTACTGCTGGAGGGGGGAGAGGCTACGGTTACAGCACGGGGAGCAGGGATGCTGGATTATGCCTTGGGCATCCCGTGTCGCTTAATTTCTCCAAACCCCAGCTCCCAAACTGGAAAACGGGGGTAATGATTCCCCCCACCACACAGGGGCACAGCATTTAAGCCCACGCATTGCTCGAGACTCGCCCATGGCCCTCAGCAACCCATAAATCCTTCTAGAGTAGGACAAAGCCTGGCACAAAGGCACCGCCAAGCACACCAGTAACCGAGACTCACGTGGACCAGAGCCAACAACAGCCTCTTACGTGACAGCCCAAAGCCACCCGGGAGCATGCAAGAGCCACGTCCTCCAGCACATGACACCAGGGCATGCCCAGCGCCACAGCCAAGGGGTTAGTCCTCCCCTGTACGACATCTCAAGGTGGTTGCTCCAGCCCTAAATCCCTTTCCCCTGCCCCTCGTTTGGCTCCTAACGCCCGTGGCAGCAGCCGGTGCAGAGCCTGGGAGCAGACGCCGCAGCATGACATCTCCATCAGGGCATCCTGCTCCTGCCAGAGCCGGGGGAAGGAGTCACCTTCACTCGGTGGCATCATAGCAAAATCTCCCCAGCGACTCGTCAGCCGGCTCCGAGATACGCTCGGGCTCTCTGGGAATTATGTCACCAGGCACCGTAAATATCAAATGTCCCTTTTATGGTCCTGCACGTTCCTTTCCTGCCTCCTCCTTGGCTCGGAGCCTGGCGAGTGGTCTGTGCTGCGCCTCGAGGACACCGACAGTGATCAAAAGCCATGAATGGATAATAGCCAGGTAGTATTTTTGAGCTACAGCATTATCAGCCCGCTGCGGAACCGAAGCGGGAGCAGCTCTCCGTCCTGGTTGTGTAACCCAACCTCCCGGGACGCTCCCCGTAATTACAGGGCCTTTCCCTGCAGTCCCGTGGGGGGCGGATGCTGCATTCATGAAAGGATGCTCAGAGTTTAGCTTCCTCTCTAGCATATTTTTTATAGCCTTCCCCAGAAACAGCAAAGAGGAAGCAGGAGACAGGAGGCAAAAAAAAAAAAAAAAAAAAAAAAAAAAAAAAAAAAAAGAGGTTTAATTAATCTTCACTGAATTTCTGCTGTGTTTTTAGGCAATGAAAAATAAGCTGCCCCATCAGGCCTGGGCCACCTCCTTGGGCTGCTCTGCCAGCCCCTCTGTTTCACACATGGAATGCACATCCCACGCCGCAGGGAATGCCATTGGGGTTGGCTCTGGCCACTCTTCCTGACTCACATCCCATGGGGACGCGGCTGCAGGGTAGACAAGCCTTCCCAGCCACAGATGGGGGCTGGCAATCCATTAGCTTAATGAATTTCTCTGGAATTTTTAATAGCCGTCTGCTCCCATGTGGAGAAGAGCCAGAAGAGCGAGGCTAGGTTGGGAATGGAACTCGTTTCAGAGATTCAGCCCGTTTCTCTGCAGGGAACTGGGGCTTGGACAAGTGCTCTCCACCAAGCACATTCCCCAGGGCAGGTTTATTTGCTCTGCAGAGGGGTGGAAAAAATGGCAAATTCAATGGAGGTGCTCTCTGTGCACATGGATGGGTCGAGCCAAGGACACCCAGGCGATGACAAGCCCTGTCCACTAGCCCGTCTCCCACATTTGGCTATTCCGAAGTACAGGGTTGGAGACCTGGGGTTGGAATACATCTCACCTACTTATAGATGGAGACATCTCCCAGTAGGTGGGATAGATCCCATCTCCAGTGGGACAGAGACATCTTTAGAGTCCCATTCGCTTGGGACCTCAATTCAAGCACTTTCACTACCTTTCCCAGTACTCAAAACATTATATCATTCCCCCCCTACTGAGGCAGGTTGATCCATCACCAACTTAAAAGCAAGTTCAGACCCACATTGTGTTATTTATCCCGGAGATCTACCGATTCACAGGCTCAGCAGCTCACTCCGTGCCATTTAGCACGACTCGAGATGCTCCCACCACCCGCAAACAGGCATCAGGGGGAGTGCAGGCTCAGGGCCTGGAGGGGCAGCTCAGAGAAGGTTTCAAATTATGTCTGATTTCTGCTGCAGAAAAGAAGAACATCAGCAAAAATAAAAGGTCAATGCAGAAATTCTTCCTACCCCTCATTAGCTGCTACAGTAAAGGAGAAGCTGCTAAACAAGGACAGCCCTAAAAACATCTAGACGTTAAAGGGGAAAACGTGGAAAAGGAGAGAAATTCAGTGCAAAATTCTGTGACTGCCCGTCATGCCTGACAAATCACAAGACAGAGAGCTCAGAAAATTCTCCTTTTCTCCAGTTCTCTTCTCTTCCTTACAGGAATAGCCATAGCTAAGAAAAAGACAACCACAGCGATGCGTGTCCAGCAGCCCTGAGGACCAAACCGCGGAAGTTTCTTCGGAGCTGATACGTATTAAATGCATCGGTCCCTCAGGCTGCGGAGACAGAGCCCTCACGAAGTGCCAGCAATTTAGTTCAAGACATAATGACACGAGGACTTGTCCCTCTGGCTCAGGGTGATGCTTAATTGGGTGTGAAGCCAGCTTTTGGATAAAGATTGCCATCAACACACTGGCTTCTTTGCAGCTCCCGGGAGAGCTGCTACCTGAGGGGCTCTCCTGGCACCCCAAACTCAAACGCAGCGAGGCAGCTTTCTGCAAGGCCACCAAGCAAGCATGGCATGTGTCTGACAAGGACCATCCCAGGAGATAAGACGCAGTGAAATTCCTCCAAACCGGGCAGATCCTGCACCGGTGATGTCTCAGAGGAGCCCATCTGCATTCGCCCATGGCACCTTCAGTCCCTGCTCCGATACCAAGACAGAATTACAGCCACTCAAATATCTCATCGGTCCTAAATAAGCAAAAATCCCACTGATTAAAAACCCAACAGCTAATCAACCTCAGGGGAGAAGAGGAGGTCCAAATCACGCTTCCCCCTTGGTCATGAGCCACTGTAGAGCAAGACTTGCTCCTGGCCATGGACACACTGTATGCTGTCCTAGAAGATATGCCACCCCGAAATGGACAAGAAGTCCCATGCAAACTCCTACCCATGCTCCAAACAGCCATGTTCCTTCAGCCAGGAGAGACGGGACCAGCAGCACGAATCTTCCAAGCCATGGAGCCAGTTTGAGGGTTGGTTTTGTGGCTCATTCAAGACTGGAGTCTTTATATAGAGTCAGGGCAGGATCCAAAAGCGGAAGAGAGACACCCACTCCGCGGGAGTGTAACACACACACTGAAATAAATAGCTCCCTGCCTAAGGAGATGACTCAGGAATCTCACTAGTCCTTACAGCACAAATCATTGCTAATAAACCCTGGGAAACTTGGAGGAAGGCCCAGCAAGAGGTTAACTGGACCAGACATGGTATTTCCAGCCTTGCCAGACATAGAGGAAGAGGACGGATGAACAATAACAGAATTAAACCAACATCCAACACTGAAGCGATGGCCACACCAGCCTAAGCCCTTCGGGCAGTCAACCTGCTTCAAGAGCAGTGAGTAGTCCTTGTTAATGGGGAGAGGTTTTGGTTCTCACTGCTCCTCCTGAAAGCACTCAGGCTTAACAACCGCAGGGCTTGAAGTGGCAGGAGCAACATGGCCTTGTTCCCTGTTTGTCCAGCTACAATAAACAGATATTTCTATTGAACTCCCCTGCTCTCTTCTTGAGTGACAGATGGAGTGCTCTTACATCCCTTATTACATTCTTCACATCAGGTAACAAACCTCCGAGCAAGCATAAACTCAATTAATGGCCACTTCGAGACTCCGAGTTGTGCGAAAGCCCATAAACATGCTGGGGGCGGGGGAGGGGAAAAAAAGTCTCCCAGTGCTGTCATTTTGCTGCCACATATAACACTCCAACAGCGAGAAAGCTGAGAAGCTCAATTCCCAGCCCTCTACATGCTGCATTTGTAATGAAGAGCAAGATCACAGCAAACGGCCCCAGAACGGTGAGCCACGTCCAGGGGGAGATGTGTCTACGTCCTCCCAGCCCAAAGTCAACTCTGCTGAGGTTCTCAAACTACAGGATTTCTCTCCAAGATAAACCAACCTGTGTCTCTGATGGTCTGCTCTGGCCAAAAACCAACCTCACCTTCTTTTGCCAACCCAAGGAGCACGAATAGAAACCAACCCATCAATCCAAAAGCAAACAAGAAGTCGGGAAAATACTGTTAAAAAGAAAAGTGAGACAAAGATAACATTTACCGGCTGTTCCCTGACAACTACTTTATACCTTTCATCTGTCTTGTCTGTTCAATAGAATAAGTCCTTACAGCAGGGTAAGGACTCTTTTTGGCTTGATGTACGGCACAGAAGCTTCTCTTCCCATCAGGGGTGCTTGTGCACTGCTGTAATATTGATGGAAGATTCTTTTCCCCTTGGTATTCATTTTAACTATTATTTAACCAAAGTCTTTCCTTTTTCTTTTGCGCCACAGATTAGTTTTTTCCAACCAAATCAAACCAAAAGCTGCAAGAAGCCCACACAGCAGGTACCCAGACACAAGCTCCAGCTTTCACACACGAGACGCAGAAGAGCTGCACGTGAGTCACCTTTGAGTCAGGATTTCTGCTAGGTTTTTGGTTTGTTTTGGGGTTTTTTCTTTTTTTTTTTTCTTCCCAGGCATCATAATAACTTTATGAAGGGTGACAGCCTATCTGCGGAAGCCACGCTAGGGTGGCCTCTCCTGCTGCGCTCATCTATCACAGCGTGCCACAGCAGCACTCTGCCTCAAGGCTGTCACCTCCCCGGGCTGGCAGAGCTCTAAACGAGAGAGCAGGACTTCCAGGCAGATCTGGGTTTGTTTACAAATGAGGCGTTTGTGAATCCCTGGGAAAGACCCTCCGGAAGGCAAAAATCTCTGCGCCTTTCAATAATCTCGTCCTAAAGAGACCAAGTGCCAGGCATGACGGACGGCTGGGATCCCCAGATGGAGAGAGGTCACCTCCCAACCCACGCAGGGGCAGTTGGTCCCTCTGACCTTGCCCATCCTCTTGTTCCTTCACCCTGTCCCAACCCTCCCAGGGCAGGATTTAAAAAGGAAGATATTTGAATGAATACTGACCACTGGGCACTCTCCTCTGAGAGCCTAAATACAACTGTAGCTGCTTATAAACGTTAATCAGCATTAATAAGGCTTGATTATCTTCTGATTTCCCCTGGGTCTTGGGTTGCAGGGCCACGAGCTGATCGGGGTTTGCTCTAAAGGTTCCTTTCTCAAAACTGTCTCTCAAACATTGCTGGGTAAATGTGGACCTTGGATCTCAGTCATTCCATTTCAATGCAGACCAGCCCCACATCTCCCCTTGACCTTACCTGGCAAGGTCTCCACAGGGGAGTTCTGCCTCTGAGCTTCACAGCTCCTACAGGCTGCGGCAGCACCTGGGAGATGCCTCAACTCACTCCACTTTTCAGTTTGAAGTTCATAGAATCATAGAATCATCTGGGCCGGAAGGGACCTTCAAAGATCATCTAGTCCAACCACCCCACAGTCAGCAGGGACACCCCCAACTAGACCAGGCTGCCCAAGTTGTGCCAGGCTCTGTCTTCTCTCCTTGTGGTTTGGACTAATCCCACCCAGCTTTCTCACAAGGTATGCAAGGGAACTTCGGATCCCTCTGCCATCAACAGAGAGAAATGGGCATTTCCAGAAGGCAGACCTACCCACCTGAGATCTGCGCTGAGGTTCCTATGGGATTTCTGCGAGGAACCCAGTAGGTATCTGAGCATCACCGAACTCCAGCTGAACACCCACTCTACCTGCAACGTCTGGGCATTGTACATCCCAAAACAAAGCCAGTGACTGCTCGGCCACAGGGCTTGCACAGACACCTAGTAATCCCATGGACCCTGACAGAGCCTTAAATCACCTCCCTGCAGCAGCAAGAGTGAGAGGTGAAAAGATCTTGCAGGTTTTTCTGATTCCTGTGCCTTGGAAAAGGCTGTCCTTTGCCATCCAAACCACTCAAAGTGTCACCGGAGGGATGCTGACTGAAACCAGAGCTTTCCACGCATCTAAAAAGCGCGTTAAGAGGCTGGAGTGGTACCAAAGCCTGATCAGAGAGAGATCTGGAGGAATGATCCAGTTTCCCTCATTTATTGGCAGTTAGACAGCCAAGATGCCCCAAGGCTGTAATAAAGCAGCTCTCACCATCCCAGCCAGAGACTTGTGTGAGATAGTCCTCAGCAAACACCACTATATGTAATTAATTCAGTGCCTTAGAATAAACACACATGACCTTCCTGCCTGAAATAAGCATCTTCAATGCAAGTGTGATAGGAGGCTGCGTTTGCAGCTTACCTAGGATATGGCCTGGAGAACCATGTGGGGATCTGGGCTCACCCACAGCTTCAGTGAGCTGATTAAGTACCACACAACTTGTTCTTACTGGAGAAAAACGACATTTTTCTTTTACCCTGGGTGGGTAGGCACATCCACCAAGGAACCGCATTTAAATTCCCACTCCTGTAGTCCTGGTGGCATCACATTTTGCCATAGGTGAGTAGCCCAAGTGGTTTTGGCTTGTGACCCAATGAGGAGCCACTCACCAGCCAAACCACTGTGTCCACTGTCCTTCTGCACTACCTGTTTTTGCCATCATGTGTCAAACCACCTTGCAACACAGCTCCTGTCTAAATATATTCAAGAAACTTTTGAAATGTGGTTCCTTTCCGGTCGTTGAGGGCTAAAAGGCAGTGCCTTATTCTGCAGCAACGCGCATCTCAGTGCTGGAGACCTCCTCTTTCTTTGGTGCATTGGCAACTGGGGACATTTCACACCAGCACAGACAGGCTCACGTTTGCCCAAGAAGCACAATGTAGACACAGTTTAATCCTTTGTAGGAACCACTCTCGATCTCTCTCAGCTCTCCTGTATCTTCTCTACAGGAGATTACATAGCAGAAAAAGGGACTGGCACATCTCCCTGTCACCACAATTTAAAGAGAAATCTGTCCCTCAAGAACTGCCTGAGAAACCAGCTAAGCCTTTGGGCTACCTTAAAAAGGATTATGCAGGGCTAAGTGTTTGCTACTTAAATCCCAGCTGCCAAATACCAAATGTATCTGTTTTTTTTATCCTAGTAAGCCCCACTGACGTCTAACTGACAGGCAAACCCTCTACCCTGCCCCACCAAACAAATTGCACAGTGTCTCACCCTGCTGATGTCCCCCTTCCTCTGCTGCAATACAAAAAAAAAAAAAATTAAAAAAAAATATCAAGAAATCTGATTTTTACTAACTGCATCTCTTTAAGCAATGCCCTTCCTCCCTTTAGTATGGGAGTTCGGGGTCGCTCTTGGGGTTATTCCCTCTTATGATAAATTGAGCCAAAGGAAGACTCACCTGGGTGAGGCGTGTTGCAGCACAGAAAGGAGGTCACCCAGAGGATGGGCTTGTTTTTCATTTCCTTAATGTCAGTGTGGGGCGAATGTGATGACAGGAACGTGACACACCAAAGCGAGTGAAATCAGGTTGCTCACACCAAGCTTTGACTAAGCAGCTGGCGAGGAGCTCATGAGCATCAAACCATGGAGGTCTCCCTGGTCCCCAGGACAGTCTGAGGACAAAGCTCAGCAGGTCCATTAAACTCAACACTTATGGGAGACCTGCAATGGTACCTTCATTCCACGTACTCAATGAGGAGGCAGGGAGGAGAAACTAAGAGGTCCCTGTGTGTCACCGGTGGATGGGCTGAGTTTGGTGCCATCAAACCTCTTAGCAATATCCCTGTCTGTGGATGAAGGCTTGCCATGAACCACCACCCCTCGGGTGCTTGGGGATGGGTTAATGAGACTGTCAAACTAAATTTACACCTAATTAGTAAATGTCATTAAACAGGTATAAAAAAAAAATGTAAGTGGAAAACAAGACAAAACACCAGAACAGCCTGAAAACCCAACCCAGGAAGCAGAAAAATGGCTGCAGGTTCCCAGAGTCATTCAATCTGATGCAAAAGATCATCTGGGAATAAATCTATATGAAACAACCATGTTTTCATCAGTCCCGGAGGAGGAGGAGGAGTCAGAAAAGAAGCCACCTCTGCACCAAGAAACTCTGGACCTTCAGGGAAGCAATTGCACCAACTCTCCATCCTCCCACCGCGCCAGCCGTGGCCATGCCAGGCTGCAGGCAGTGCAGAAAGGGGACTTCTGGAGAGAGAGGTGGCTTCTGGCTGGGTTAAAAGGGAAGAACAAACGGGATGGGAATGGCACAAGGAAATTTTAATAGAATTAGACGGGTAGGGAATGTTCTTCCTTGTTATAATTTAAGTCCGTGCACTTGCTTAATTAACTGAATGTATGGTGCACAGTATGCAGATAAAAAACGCACCCAAACTATTTTTAACACAGTTAAAAAGATGCATTAAGGTTGTAAATTCAAAGTAGGAAATGCAAGAATTATGTTGGCCTTGAGCACCCAGCTTTAAAAGTCTCTGAATACAAGCCGTTTTCTTGCTACTGCCCCAAATCCAGCCTTCCCCCCCCCCCCCATCAGTTTGGGGACCAGGTCAACCAGGGGATGAGCAAACGTGTCTCCAGAGACATTGGGCTACGAGGGTGCCCACTGCAAGTACCTGGCTTAGGCTGGCACAGAACACAGCGACCCCTCCTGAAATGAGAAGGCAGGCAGGGACAAAAGTCACCTTCAAGTATCACAGCTCAGCACCACCGAGCACAGGACAGATTACAATAACCGAGGTACAAGGACTAGAAGAAAACAAAAATATTTAAATTATTAAAAGAAAGAAAATGGAAGCATTTTGGAAGGAAAACGCCTCCCTGGGAAGAGAAGATCTACCTCAAGATCTAACTGCCAGTGCATTCCTCAAAAAGCCTAGCCTGCTATTTAGGCACAGCTCAACTTTTCAAGTTTCAGCTCAACCTTGAGCAGAATGAGGCCACGTGTGACATTGGCAGGGTTCTGTCAGAAAAGAAAAAGAGGGGGAGGAGGGGGAATAGAAAAGAAAGATGCTGAGAGAAATACTGGGAGAAGATGAGAGAGGCTCAGACCTTCAGGAGCCAGAGTCCACCTCCAGCCATGCTCAAAAGTGGGGCCCACCAGGCTCCCCTGGACAAAATATATACATTATTATACACATACACACACAGATGCCATGATCAGGTCACCCAGATGTGTCAGTGTAGGAAGAGCTAATAGGTATAAAAACGAATCACAACACAGAAATATAAAATAGTGCTTTTGCTCACAGAGGTGATGGAGCTTTTACAGAGGCACCATCCGAGATGAGTCCACGTTAACGAGTTTGGGGCCAGGGGGGCGGGAGCTGCTCTGAATTTCCTTAGTTTCTTATGCTTGAAATGGTGCAAAAGGGAATGAGCGATGACTGGGAGAAGAGGTGGGGAAAGAAATCGGACAGATTGGATCAAGGATGCAGCACTGGGAACAAAAGCAACTTGCACAGACATCTCAAGGCAGTTCATCAGTCCCTGGTGCAATACCAGCCGGGGAGATGGGGCTCTGCAGATTGGCATTTCCCAGAGGCACCTCTCAGATTTATTAAAACACGGCCGCGCTGGAAGAGTGTCTACAGTTTGTGTCTTGGCACTTGGGTGCAGGGAGGCTGCACCCACACCTAAAAACACAATGGGGTCTGTGAGAATCTCTACAAGCTGAAAATCCAACCTTGCAGGGTCACAAACTCATTCCCACTGGAGATAGGTCCTAAACCTGCATGCAAGACAGAGAAACAGGGACGCTGCTAGATGGGGTCCGGGATGGAAGGGCTGAGCGATGCACAGTCTGAGATGGTGGCAGGACACTATCACCCACTCCTGCAGTATTAAAGGGTAAAGCTGGTTTTGGGCTCAAGGATTTGGTACAAAATGGGGTTTGGGGCAGGAGGAGACGGTGTGGCCCCAATAGCATGGGTAGGGCACTGCACCAGCCATTGGGATATCGGGGCTGGCTCCCGCTCTCCCATACAAACTTTATGACCTTGAGCCAGTCTCTTCACCCTCCCCTATCTTTGAATAAGCAGCCACTAAGCTTTTTATCTGTCCTGTCTGTCTGGATTACAGGCTTCCAGGCAGAGAAGCCCAGGGAACCCTCTCCCTGCCCCATTCAAACACATACAGACCCGGCACGGGCCGTGCCAGGCTCACCCGGGCAGCAAAGAGCAAGAACTGCTGCGTGGGCTTATCCTGGTGACTTTGTGTGCTGTTTGCCATATCCTTCAGCTCTTTAAATAACATATTAGCAAACTGCAAAGGATAAACCTATGATATGTATAGTTCAGGAGACTGGATTCCATATAACTTCCCCATACACTGCAAAATATTACTTATATCACTGATGCTTCACAAACATTGGGGTAATTACCACCTCAGCCCCGAATTCAGCCTCCATTTCAAGTCAGAGGATGGTTTTGCAGTGGTTACATCTCCCAGCTGCTCGAGCATCTCCCCTCCAAGATGATCCAGGGAGGCCACCCAGCTCATCCCAGACCCGTGGTTTCTAATGGCAGAGCACAGCTCCACGTGGTGTCACAGCAGGTACAAGTGGAGTCACGAGCCCAGGAGAGATGCAGGTGCTTGGGCTGGGAGCAGGGATGGGGGGGAAGGCACCCGGGGGGATGCGGCTACGTGGGGAGAGCCAAGGAGCATCCCAGCCTGGCAGCAGGGACAAGGTATCCATGGGAAAGTGAGCCCTGGCAGGAGGTCAGTCTGGGATGTCCCTGCTCCTGCCCCGTGATAATTACTGCCTGCCCACGCAAATGCCACTGCAGACAGACAGACGGGTTAGAAATTAAGACAGAGCAGCTGAAGAAGCCAAAGATGCTTATAAACTCCTCAGTCAGGGCTACCCTTGCCTTTGCCATTTGGCTTTCAGCCCCTTCCACCTCTGCCATTGTCACCCCAGTGTCCCCAAGCTGGGGTGTCACCCGTATTTAATAGCATACAGTGCACGCTGCACCCAATGTCCCCCCACCCTCAGCACACACACAGCTCACAACACGGATGCTCGGCCCCTCCACACCATTCTGGAAGATTTTGTGACACAAACCATCTACAACTCCAGAGGATGGCCCTGAGCATGGAGGATGTCCAAGAGCCCCAGAGCTGGACTTCATACTCCTCATCATAGCCACAACCGAGCTCCACAGATGCTCTCTCTTCTCTTTCCTCCCTTTTTCCCAGGGGGATGAGCTCCTTGCAAGGACCCCAACCCTCTGCAGTGCAAGGCAAAGCCCCCCCTTCCACCCAGCCAGCATTTCACCAACTGGACTCCCCGACACCTCCCTGGAAGGCCTCAATGTACAAAATGGCTGAGGACCAGAACGCACATCCCAACACCTGCTCTGAAAATAGCATAACAGCAGAAGGATGGGGGGGGGGGGAATAAAAAAAACCGCACAAAAGGCCCAAAACAATCCTTTTGCAAGGCCCTAACCATGATGAAAAACACGCAAACAAAAAACCCCACCAGCACCCAAGGGAACGAGCAGCCAAGCCCGAGCCCAGGTCTGCAGAAGAGCCTGGTGGGACCGTGGAAAGTCCCAGAGGGCAGGGAGTTGCAGCAACACAGCAATTTCTCTTGACCCTCCCTTTGCAATCCTCTAAACAACGGGAAGTCGCCAGCGCTCCCTATGCAGCACAGTGCCTTCAGACACGGGCATCCTTCTGCCAAACGGCAGGGCAGATGTGGCCATTTCGGGCTAAAAAAAAAAAAAAAATTAATTAAAAAAAAACCCAAACCCGGGGGTGGCAGCGGGGAAATGTGCACCCTGGGACTGCTCCTTTGTTTACCGCTCCATGGCTGTGCAGTCAGGAAGCCCCAGACACTGATTAGCATTTCTTTCTAGACTCATCTTCAATTCAGCCTCTTCCCACAGGGGGACAAGAAACACCTCCAGAACCCAACGCAGAGCCCCAAAAAACCAAGCCCGGCCCCACCAAACCCTTCGCAGCCAAAGATGGGGCCAGGGGAGAAAAAGCTCTGGGAGGGGGAGAGAAGGACCGAGGGGGGGCTGGGGGGGGGGGGAAGGAGGAGGGAAGGAGAGACAGTGCCTGAGCAGAGCTTTTTTGTTCCTCTGCTCGCAGCATTGCTATGGTGATTTCAAGCAAGACGGAGGAGCAGTCCCTACCCATCACTCCCGCTGCTCCAGCCCCCCGCACCGACCGCAGGAGCGGCCCCTTCCCCCGCAAACGGGAGCGGGCGGAGGTGGAAGGTGCGGGGCGGGGGGGGGGGGGGTGGCGGGGCCGGGAAACGGGACACAGGGGACCGGTGCATTGCACCTCCCCGGGGAGCCACCCCCCAGCTCTGCAGGGACAGCTTCTCCCCCGCCCCGGATTGCCGTCCCCACCGCCACACACCCCGTCCCCGGGCGCTACCTGCCCGGCTACCGGCGAGGGATGCAGCGGCGGCCCGGTTACTCCCGGGAGAGACGGGGAAAAGAGGGGGGACGACGACGACGACGACACGGTGTCAACCTCCGCTATCCCCCAGCATTTCCCCCCCCCCCCGCCCCAGGGCTCCCCAACCAGCCCTGACACCCGGCATCCCCTCCCTGCACCCGCTCTGCAGCTGGAGCATCCTTCGGCATGCATTTTGGGGGGTGGATAGAGAGGGGGGGGGGAGGGGGCTGTCAAGGGCCCGGGTGGGGGGGTGGTGGTGGTCTCTCCCATCATATTTGCCCCCCACCCTCACCCCTTCCATCCTTTTACTCACACATAAGCGTGGTAAATGAAAGCCCAGCCCCGCGGTCTCTCCAGCACATTGTAGAGAAAATTCTGCAGCTTGCGGTAAAAAGCATTCCTTTTTGGGGGTTTCCCGCTGCCCGACACCCCGGAGCGGGGTTTGCTGAGGATGCTGCCCCGCTTGGTGCTCTCGGAACCGGCGATGAGGAGGGCTCCGTCCCGGCTGGAGTCCGGGGCTCCCGGGTCCAGCCCCACGAACCCCACCTTCAGCTTCTTCTCGGCGGCGGGGCCCGGGTAGACGCCTCCGTTGCGGGATTTCTGCACCATGGTGGCGGCTTGGGGGATGCGGGGGGGGGGGGGAAGTTGCGGGGCGGGGGGGAAAGGAAGGGGGAAGGGGGGGGGGCGGGTGGCGGAGCCGGGGCCGGGGGCGGCGGGGGGCTCCGCCCGCGCTCCCCGCCGCTGCTCCGCGCCCGGCGCAGGCGAAGCCGCAGGAACCGGCTGCAATCTGCTCCGCCAGCGCGGCCCCGCCCGCGCCCCCGCCCCCTTAACCCTTGGCGTCCCCCTACATCACCGGCCTCTAGCAATTCCACCCCCCCCCCCCCCTAAAAAAATCCGGGTTTGGCACACCCCCCCCACACACACCCGAAAGAAAAACAGCAGAACCCTGGGCTCTCCCCCCCCAAAAAATCAGGATCTGGCGTTGTCCGCCCCAAAGAAGGCTCCAGCATCCCCTGCCCTCCAAAGAAGACTCCCACATCTCATGTCCCCTCCCCTCCGCCCCACCCCCCACCCCCCCGCCCCACAAACAACGCTCCAGCATCCCTCCCCTCCAAAGAAGGCCCCAGCATCCTTCTCTAAAATCAAGGTCTGGCATCTCTCCCCTGCCCCCAAGCCAAGGTCCAGTGTCACCTGCCAAAACCAGGCTCTGCCATCCCCCCAACCCTCCCAGGTCATCACAGATGGGCTCCTTCTGCAAAGGAGGAGGGTTGGTAAAAACCTGCCATGGGTTGCCCATCCCCATAGCTTTGACGTGGTCCCGCTGGCAGCAGGCACAGACATTGCTGCAGGTTCACAGGAAGGACCCAAGCCCGTTCCCCGTCTCCACATGTCCACCCACTCAGCCACTAGACCTGCTTAACCCCACCATAGATCCCTTTATGCAAAGCCATTCCCTTTGCCCACTCTTCCCCGAGGTCCAACCTGCCCTCTGAAGATGTGGAAGCCCAAATTCAGCTTGTTTCACGCGCTGAAACTCCACCATGATGTGGTCACCAAGCTAGAAAGACAAAGCTCCCAGCACAGAAGTCCATCTCCAGGTGTGCTGACCCAAACCAGCTCTTTAACACACCCTGTTGGTTGTGGTCTAGGATTACCATTTTTCCCCGTCCACCTTGGCTTCTGCTCCAAGGAATATTTCCTCCTGACACACCTTCACAAGACTCAGGAGAAGACACACAGGCTGCAGAAGCCTGAGGTAAGGCAGAGGTGCTGGCCGCACACAATTATTTATGGAAAAGGGTCATTGTAGTACAACAGGAAGACTTGCAACCCAACTAAATCAAGCCCAGGACCACCAACCACTACTGCAGTGAACTTTTTACCCCTTATAACCCAACGATCATGGACAATCTGTGAACCAATCCTGCCACCCTGTATCATTGACATGCTTTTCCCGAAATTCACATTTAAATCAGAAAAATCAATCTTCCAGAGCTCATTCACCAAATCCTGGATTTTTGGTCCTCTCCTTATGCCTCAGGAGAATCTGAACAACAACAACTAATGGACAAGAGGGGTGTTGAGACTAAAAGCGCTGCCACTCTCTCCAAATCCTACCGTGTACATTAAAAGAAGAGCCAGAAAGGAGCAGCCCTACCTTTTTATGAGCAATATGTTTCCCATGACCCATATTCTCTCCAACTCATGGCTAAAAGAGAAGTCATCTCTGCAAGGCAGGCAGAAAACTAAAGCTGGGTTAAATAATGGAAAAACAGATCTGCAAGTATGTCAGTGAATAAATTACTCAATTCAGCGAGGGGCCATTCTATTCATTATTTGTGAACACTTGTAAGATCATTAGTGTGCTTTAATAGGGTAGCCAATTACAAATGTGCCTGGCACTAATGTACAAAGTGCATCATTATAGATCCAGCGACACAGTCCAAAAGCAGGAAATATCCCCCTCCACAGAAAGGCCAACAACAAACAGAGGAAGCAATTTTCAATTAACAAAATCAAGATTACTAACAGTCTGTGAGCCCTAAAGAAGAATCTAAATTCATCGCGCTCCTCTTTCCCTAATCCGTTGGTCATTTGTGGTGTCATACTGCAGCACAGCTTCAGGTATCACATATCTCCAAGATCATCAAAAAATCAGGAGTGGGCCACAGGAGGGGATGGGATTTTATCCTTCCCGAGCTGTGGATGGGCTGAGGAAAGACATGGTGTGGTTTTAGTGGCTGTCAGGGCTCATTGCTTCACTTAGGAGGGAGGTAAAACCTCAGACAAAGACAAGCAAGTCCTTGTTGGCAAGTGGCACCAAGAATGGTCTCCTTATAAAAACAGAGCAGTCCTTGGGAGGCGGAAAAGACCTGAAATTGTGGATGAAGAGCCTCTCTAGCCTGGACCCTTCCCTCTCTTCACCTTGGGCTCTCAGGGGACCTCTAGCTCCTCTACAGACAAGGTTTCATGGGTTGGCACTGCAAGTTGTAGCTGAGCGTTCAGAAAGAGAGGGCGGCTTTGCCTTGGGTGGCAGGACAGGGGGTCTGGTGGTCTCTCCATCAACTCACACTGGCTTCCTGTGCCAGTCCCCCGTCTGTTTTTCACCGTGCCTGGTGAGTTGCGACACCGAGAGGAGCTGCAGTCTCCTGGGAACAACTGGAATCTAAACACTAATCAAGCTGCGATGTCCTGCCACGGAGGCTGCTGCAGGCAATTTGGAAGATGAAGTCAGTCTTGTTGTTACTTCTGCTTGGGGGGAAGGGAAGGGGAGGTGATGGAAGAAAAGACACAGCCACTAACCCTGTGCCAATTAATGAGGTATATAAAAGCAGTACTGGGAAGGTGCTTTTATCTGATCCAAGGACATTACGTCCCCACAAACAAACAGAATCACTGAGTCAGTTCTTTACTTTCAACACCACTGATGGCTTTAAGACACAAATACCGTGGCAGTTTAGACCCTGAAGGTAAGATGAAAGCTATCAAGCCAAGTTAAGATACGGAAAGTCCGTGCTCTGTCCCCTGGAAGTTTTTGAGACTTAGTAAGAAATGACTGCTGGGAAATGTGTAGAATGACTCCAGGGATATATTTCTGTTTGAAACACTGAACCTGAGCCTTTTGTGGTGGTTTCCATGAACTGTGCTACCCATAGCCTGGGTTTTGTCACTCCCAGCTTTCTTCCAGAGCTGCTTTTAAAACCTAAAGCAAGTGACTTTATCTCCCCTTGTACAGGAAGCTACATCATCTGAGCAAAACTAACCTGCTTGGTCTTTTTGCACCCAGTGTCCACCCATCTCCCACCTCTTACAACCCCATCCTCTCCTCTGAGCCCCCAGGAACCCACATTTGTTGATGAGGCACGTGTCTTCACTGCTTGGCTAACAGGGACTCTTTCCAACACGCCCCAAACCATTTTGGGTATTGAAACTAAGAGCACTGCCCCAAGGAGGAGGTTGGTTCACACAAGGAATTCAACCTGGAAGGTGATGCTTCTCCAGTGTTAGGGTTTTAGCCCACAGGGGGAAATGCCGCAGGGGAGAAATTCTTGTGCATAAACTGAGAAATCTGCAGATTTTCAAAGGAGAAAGGTGAACATGACAAGAGGATGCAAACTTCTGGCTAGAACATAAGCCAGTGCTCAGCAAAGGCTTTATCATTTGGGATGGGGAGATTTGGGCCCAGCTTCAGAGAACTGGTCCCCTGTTGGGGCTACCAAGAACAGAGACAAAGAGACACTCGTGTGGATGGACCACCCTGAGATTAGGTGGGTTTCAAACTGGGCACTGGGCAGAAAACAAAAGCCTTTCTAGGCACTCTCAAACACCGTATCACCACTGATTTTTTAATTATTTTTTTTTTACCAGCCTAAAAGGAAGATACACCAGATGGTTGTCCAGTTTCAATCAAATCTGACAGCCTGAAGACTAATTAAATTTGTGCCAATTCTCATGAAAACAAGAAACCTAGAGAGAGGCAGATTCTTCCTGATGCCTCCTCCTTTCCCCTCCAGAGGGGATCCTGAAGCCTGACCTCATCTTCATCAGATGCCAGAGAAGGTGCCCATGAGGACATCACCCCTCCCAGCCCCAGAAAGTTTCGATCAGAATCTGCAACTAATGCACACATAAAAAGCTAGGTTTCCTCCCCCCTGGTGCTGACAAAGCTGCTCATTTGATATTTACTGGATGCAAAATATCTGTGCCACCATCCATCTTTCTGTCCTGTTCTTAGACAGCATTTACCTTGTTGGAGGCTGCTCCAAAACAACCCTGGGACAAATTATTCCCTATGAGATTGGCTTGAGATGCAGCTGGAAGCATCTGAGTGCATGAAGAGAAATCTCCCCAAGTTGCACTGAATTAACCTGGAAGTGAGACACACGCTCTCCTTTCACGACTAGAAAGCTTATGTTTCTAAGGGTGATTAAAATTGCTGAGGTCTAAATATTCATTTGTGCTTTGTAGGCTTAACTGTAAAGAAAGCCGGAAGGAGCTGGAAGGAACATCTACTCAACAGGGCACTTGGAAGGAGGGACAATGGGGAAAAGCAAAGTTTGGGTGAATTCTGTTGAATTAAACCAGGTTATACTCAGAGCACCCACAAAGCTGAAAATAAGCCTCTTGGACAGATGGAGACTGACACTCACCCCGTTTTCCCCTAGCGCTTCGTGGTCACCCTGCTCCTGTCCCTGTTAGCCCTTTCCCCTGGCTAATTCCCCACCAACCAGGTCTCCTTCCCCATCTTTGCTCTACGTGTTTCCTTCATCAGCCTCCAGCGCTGGCTCTTGCCCTACTCTCCTTTGAGACCACACGCAACTCCCTGTCTTCATTTATGTTTTTACCTTGAAGGTATTTTTAGCCTGTGACCACGTTGCCCCTGAGCTTTCCTTTTCCCATACCCGGTAAATTTAGCTCTCTTAGTCATTCCTCGCATCTCCCAGCGCTCATGTTCTTCCTTCTGACCTCCTTAGGTTTCTGCCTCCTCCTGCACCAACGAGGACCAAAGCCACACAACTCCAATTGGTGTCACCCCTTAGGGTGCTCCTAGGCCTCATTTCCCAAGACAAGGCTGTTCCAGGATCTTCTCCCACCAATCCTAGGGCCACCATGAGCTCCTTAGGAGTTGACCCCTCAGAAATGTACATTGACATAGAAGATTTCCCATCAGGAGCCCCCTTCCAGTTTCTCCAAACCGGTGCTTTCCTCTTAACAACATACAACTTTATAGCAGTAAAACCAACCTGGCTTTGCATGGAAGCTCTTCCAGCCTTGTCAGGTCTCAGGACTGTCTCTGCTCCCAGTAAAGCTCCTCCTAGGACCATAACTGCATCCTTGCTGGGGCCCAGTCCCACAAAGCCCATTAGGTGCTTTGTTCCCATTCAAGCACCTGCCTCCCACCAACTTCAAAGCTGAATTGAAGCCTGCATGAATATTTAGAGACTGGAGGCTGTCATCAGAAAGAAAAAGCCCCTACTGAAATAGCTAACAACTCTGACACGTCTTATCCCAGATGAATAGTGCAGGAGCACACTGGATTGCTGTGACTTATTCTGCTGTAGGGGGAGTTGAGGAGGGGAGGCCAACTAAAATAAATAGATTCCAAATGGTCCCAGGTGTCCTGCGTTAGGAGGGGAGGGACCTTACAGAGCTGGGCTCCACCCCACCTTGGGAGGCTGCAATGGGGATAAAGGGGGGTTTGGGGAGTAAGGCAGGAGGTGCTGGTGCAGGAGGTGGAAGGGGTTTCTGTTCTGTTGGGGTGTTACAGCCCTTGGGGAATGGTGCTGGGTCATGGGGGTCTCTAGGGAAGATAAGCCTATTTTATGCCAGTGATAGGGGTAACTATGGATGGGGCAGCCCTTGGGGGGAAAAGTGGGCTGGGAGGGTCCCTGCAGGTGGGAGGGGGCAGCATGAGGAGCTGTGGCTTTAGAGATGCAGCAGCTCCAAGCCTGCAAGGAGGAAAAACTTCCTTTCATTTTTGCTGAAAATTCTTTTTTTGTTCTCTTTATAGTGGCTTGTTTTTCTTGCTGAAATGTCAAAATCTCCAGGTTTGGCAAGGCAACCAAACCCAATCACTAAAATACTGAAAAGCTTTAAGGCTAATTACTTTATCTTTTCATTATTGAAATAGATTTTCCAAATGTAAAAATCTATTTTCCAATTTTTTTTGTGTATCTTTTTCTTTTCAAAAACCTTAGAGTGAAGATTAATTTTTGATTTTAATTGAAAGGGCTGCTTTTGATCCATCTTTCAGGTTAAAAGAAAATAATGCAAGTATTCTGTTAGGAAACTGCCAGGCAGACCTGGCTGTCTCTGTGCTCCTGCCTTTGTCACAGCACACAATGTGTCATACGCAAAGGAAAACTCTCAAAGTCACTAAATTTGTAGCTTCTATGCACCGTAAGCTATTGTTGCAGGCTTGCCTCAGTCTGGACACCTGGGAAATGAAAAGAACATGAAGGGACAAGGGTTTATGATTTATTTATCTTTAACCTGAGGTCCTTAGGAAAGGTGGTGTATGTGCATCTGCCTCTTTCTTCCCTTGTTTAAAAATTGCAGAGCTTATGGGCAATTTTTATCTCAGTTTGTTAAAGGTAGGGACAGCGTTTCGGGTTGCTCCAAGTGAAATTATGTGATTAGAGAGAGGACAGAAATGTCCCCACTGAGGGAGACGGTGATGCTGTGTATTGGACATCAGAGAACCCACTTGTGACTTTTCAAAACACGAATCCACGGGAAACTGGGCCCCCTCTGGTTCTGCTGCTTCTTTGTGAGCTCCTTTTGGGTCCTGTGTGGGGAGAGGCAGAGATCTTCTGCTAAACATCTCGGTGCCTGGGTACTCTAGGAGGCAGGCAGGACCAGGCTGGAGGGAAGGCTTCCCTGGGCAAAGCTGATGCTCCACAGGATGCCATTTTCTCGCTTCCAGCTTTATTTTTATGCAGCCCCTGTTTTGTTCTTGTGACTTTGTCTTGTGCGTAGGGGTCCAAAGGCTGTTCTTGTCCTCTAGGCATCCGGATGCTCTGGCTGTATGCGCAAAACATCTCGTTCAGCATCTCTGTGTACTCTCCGGTGTGTGCAGACAGCGGGCAGAGCAGGGGAGGGTGGCTTTAAAAACAAGCTGTGCTTGTAGCCTGAAAATGAGCTGCTGGCTGGCAATGGCTCAGCTTCCCAGGCCACCCTGCAAGAGGGACGTCGCCTCCACCTGAAGATGTGGTCAGCCTCAGCCACCCCTCCCTGTCCCCCTTTTTCCCACACATTTCCCTATGGAGATCTATGGCCGGAGATGTCCCAAAGCACTAAAGTGTATTGACCTGCAGAGACACGCTTCCCTTGCGGCAATTGCTCTAATGGGAACCTCTGAGAGCATCCAAGAAGCCGGTGCAGCTCCATTAATCACAGCTGCCTCCCACCTGGCACGGGCTGCCCTCGCTCATCACCACGCTCCTTTGGGTCGGTGCTGTGGGAGAAGTCCACGCCGTGTCCTTGGAGCTGGAGAGGATTGTTCCGTCACCCCGATGCGTGAGCAGTGGCAGGGGCTGGCACAGGCAACAAACCCCTCAGTACTCCCACCCCGCACCAAACCAGGCTCAGAAACCTGCAGTTTTCACTAAGTAACCACTCTCACCCCATCATCTCCCCACAGAGATGGCGTTTGGGGATTATCCTCCCCTTTTTCCCCTTCTTGCAGCCCCATCCTGAAAGCTGGACACTTCCAGACTCATCACCCCTAAGTGCTCAGCGGGCAGGTGCTCAGCACTGCTGGCCAGGATGGCAAAAAGCATTTTGCAGATATAAGCCACGAAAATAGTACCAGGCAGAAGGTGATTAGAAATTATTTAGGCTAGGCAAAACCAGACCATCCTAAATTTGCAGGCAGCCTGACACATGGAAGGAGTGTTGTTGTGGTTTGTGAACGGAGATGAAATGAATTATTTGAAGATGCTGCAGTATCTCCATGTAAAACATCTGAGATATCTGAGCACTCAGTTGGGGACAGGAGGGGGTGTCTGGCCGGGATCTTGGCCCTGGGCTGTTACAGCTCCAGTTTCTCCTTCAAGTCAGCAATATCTTTGCACAAAGGTGAGGAGGATGGGGGAACGGTGCATCGTCCTGGCAAGGGCTGCTGCTTTGGTCTCCCTCGACTGCAAGTACACCTAGGCTCACACCGAAAATGTGGATCTCAAATAAGGGGATGCCGAGGGAGGCAGTTAAAGGAAATGAGTAAAAACCTCCCAGGTGTGGTTGTTGACATGCTACAAAATGCTGGGGAAGGGACTGACTTGCTGTCCCCCTCTCTGAATTTGTACCTCTCTGGGGCAGGATTTGAGCAAGGGTGGCTGGTGCACTTTGTGAAGAGGGTACAGTGGAAGCAGGATGGAGAGATGAGACCCACCCAGGCATGGGAGGTTCTTCTCTGCCCCCATCAGCCTTTTCCCCACCTTTATGGTCTCAGCCATCATCTCTTTCCCTGGGGAATTGCCCAAGGAGAAGGCAAGTGGCTTTTGTTGGGACACAGCCCCCAGGGAAAGATGTTGGTCAGGGATGAACTCACTTTCTGAGGTCACATAGTCATGGATTTCATGCTGCATCTGTGTCATTCTCACCTCTACCATAGACAATTCAGCATCATGTCATCATGGGTGATGTCCTCTGGTGATGCTGTTGTTCAGGGGACTGTAGTGTACTTGGCCTCCCCAGCAATCAGTGTCATCAGCTTCCAAGGCAGCAGGAATGGGATGGAAGGTCAGGAGATCTCCTCTTGGCCTTTCCCTGTGGTGGGCTGCATTTTCAGATGCCATTGAAAAACTCCAGATATCGTCAAAATGTTTGAGTCAACATGAGACAGCAGGACCTCGCTGCCCGCATGGGACTAAGGTTCAGCAAAACGTACTGGGAGACTGGTGAGAGATGAAGGGGGCAATGGGAAAGGAGCTGCCTTAACCAGAGAGTCTTTCTCAGGTGTCTAAGCCACCACACAGTGGTCCACACCAGCCTGGTGACATTCTGCCCATGCTGGGCTTCTGCGGGGACGTGCCCAGGCAGGGGAGGGGCTGTGGCTGAGGCTTTAACTCGCCCCCAAGCGCAGAAGGGCAGCGGGTGGCTCAAATTCACCCAGCTCAGCATCTGCAGCACAGATTCCACTTGCAGTCTTGCAAAAGCCTTATAAATTTTTTAGAGCGGCCCAAAGTGCCTGCTGAGTTGGCCAATCAGCGCCGCTGGATTAAGGAAACTTACCTTAAATTATTAACAGCGCACAGCCAGACACGAGGCCCGTGGGGTAGAGGTGGGAAAGGAGAAGTTACTCGTTCCTCCTGCTCCAGCGGGTGCAATGAGAGCAGCCAGCACCAGGGATGGGCCTTGGAGGATGGTCCCATTCGTGGGGTCTTCCCATCTCCATCAGGAAACCCAAACGAGGCACCAGTGCTATACTGTGCTCAGAGAGTGCTTGTACGGTGGAGATGATGTCCCTTTTGGGGACACATCCAGTTGTGTGGTGTCCCCCCACCCAGGATCTCCCTCTTCTTCCCTCTTCTCCCAGGTCTATCTTCAACCACTTGAAGAGCTGATCAGCAGCAGTACAGGAGAGCCAGCCCTGATGTTTTTTGACTTTCCTACAACCTTTGGTAGTTTTCCCCCCACGAGCTTTAAATTTCAGGTAATACAATCGCAAACTCCGGTCCCCAAAGAAATGGCAACAAGCACTTTGCAGCTCCCGAGGTTGTACCTTTTGCTTCGCTTATGGCTGAGCTGCCTGCCAGGGCCCGGCTTTGCAGAGGTGGGACGTGGGGCTGGGTTTCCTCTCCTTGGCAGCTGCTCCAGGAGGACTTTGTCCCTCTTTCCACGAGATGGCATCGCTGAGACTGCTACGGAAGAGGAGCATCCACCGCCTCACAAGCGGGGAGGAGAGTGATGAAAAAGGCCTCCAAAATGATCAAAAGTTGCCAGGGAAAAACCTGAGTTCTCGGTTGTGAGGCTCCTGGTCGTGGCGGGGAGGAATTGGAGGAGAAATCAGTGTCTTGAAGTGCATCTCACCACCACAGCCTGGTGGTTATATATCACCTGCCACGGGCCACACAACACCTTCACACACCTTCACAGGGTGGTGATGGCTCGCGAATCAACTTGAGCTCGCTGCGATGTTTGCCAAAAGCCACCTGTGACCCCACGCAGGGTGATGGGGGGTTGCTCATCATTTTGGTGGAAACCCCAAAATGGGTCACCTGCATCAAAGGAAGCATCATCCCCAGTGCACCTGCAAGCCCTGCGGGGTCAGGCAATGATTTACACAGGGGGGTCATCGATCCAGTCCCAAAACCCAGATCCACGATGGGTCTTCAAACCCATTATCTGGTTGGACGCAGGTCATGGCTTCATTTGATTTTGATTTGCAAACCCCAAAAATTCAGTGTACCTAATTTTCATTTTTGAACCTCATGCTTTGAAGTGGGTCTAAATTTGAATATTTCTGTCAATTTTGTCTCTCTACAGAGCCTGCCCCGAACGTCCCCATACAGGGGATGCTGCTGCAGACATCTCACTTCAGGCCCTGTCTCTTCTTTCTGATCCTGCACTGAAATCAGGCTAAAAACTTGGACCTGCTGTGAGCTGTGAGCAGGTTTGAGTTAAATCCTCTGGGGTTTATATTTTTCCTCTTCTGCAGCTTCACCGTTAATTACCGCACCGCTTGTGCTTCGCTCCCAGAGCATCTTTCACAGCTCCCCTGGCATATTTCTATGGAAACGTAGCTGTGGTTTTGTCAAACTTGTTTTTGCTTTTAAGATAACTTTAGAGGACCAGGTGCAGACTTTGCTGCTGCACTTCTCTGTCCCTCACCTGACCCCAAAGTTGTCCCCGCTCCCGCTGTGCCACTGTGGGACCAGAGAGCTGGAGGTTCCTGCACAGCACAGGAGGGATGTTCCCACACGAGTTTGTGTTCCTGCTGCTTTTAAGGGTGGAGGAAAAACATGTGCATGATGATGTTCTCCTGCCCTGCTTGGAAATACCCAGGAAGGGGCCCAAGTCTGCTGCGCTGGCTCAAGGACAACACGCCTCAGGTGCTGGGACATGCAGGAGGAGCTGGATGAGGAGATTAAACTATCAGTGGGAAAACAGCCTTCTCCCACAGTCATGCTGTGCCTTGAGGGGTCCCCAGGTCCCCTTCCAATTTGTGTCATGCCAAGGACATGGTGCTTCATAAAGCCCAAATACTACAAAGACCTTGGGCATCAAATCAATTTCTACGGATGGAGCTGGTGGCTGCTGAGAGCTGTGGGGAGGGGTGAGGAGCCCCAAAACCGCACAGAATTTTGGGAACGTGGCTCAGTGAGCCAGTGCGTGTCTGTCTGCTCTCAGACTGGGACGTGGGATGGGGACAATGTTGGAGGAGCAGGCAGTGGTGGCTTCATGCAGTGATCTCTATAATTCACCTTGTTGTAGGCTCCTTGAGGGTCTGCCTGGGGGCACTTAATGCTGCAGAGCAACAGGTGTTAATTAGGATCATTAAGGGCTCCCACAACACAAACAGTAATGATACTAGTGCCTCTGAAACTCTCCTGGGAAGGACCTTGCATGATGCCATGCTCCATAGAGTCCGTGCATGATGTCTTCTCCTGGCGCTGTGGCTTCTCCTAAAATCTGAGTTGTGAGCAGAGAGAACCCCAGGATGACCCAGCACGATGCTAACCCCACCACGAAGGAGGAAATGTCCCTCACACCTTCTCCCTCCTTCTCCATGCCCACCATACCACCTCCTACTCCTTCCCGTGCTCTGTGCTCCCACCCTTTCCTCTTCCAAGCTCTTGGCTGTCCTCTTTTGATCATTCCTCACCACTCAGACAAACCACAACCCTTTGGATTGGGGCAGCTGCCACTGGGTGGAGTGGGGAGAGGTGCAGACCTCGCTCCGGGGCTGCAAGTTTGCAAGGGGAGATGAGACACCATCCTGGGTGAAAACCAGGAGTTTTGGGGCTTCCTGGGAGTCCCAAGTCACGTCTAGACTCCAGCACATGATTTCAGTTGGGGAGAAGTGCTCCCGTTGTGTTGTTTAGAAAGGGCTGAGGGATCCACCATGGGTTAGGAGGCAAAGAAGTGTGTAGGGAGAAGGCAGACTTTACCACTTGTCCCAAAATGAAGAGGTATTATAAAGACCTATTATTAAAAGTGATGCTGCTTGACCTTCCAGGAGATACAGGGTAGACTATTTCCTTTCTTTCAATGACATAACTGTAGGAGGTTTACTTAAGCTTATTTTGCATGGAAACATTATAACAAAGGGCCTGATAATTGATATTAGAGGGTTGAGCAGGTTAAGGAGAATATCAGAACTGCTGCAAGAGCAGCCCCTGCTTTAGGTTGGGAGAATCAGCCCAGACACCTGCATCTGGGGGTCAAGGGGGGAGACCTGGGGAAAGGCTGGGTGCTGGGTGACACCCTGAATATGGGTGCCCAACTCTCCTCCTTCCTCCAAATCTCCGTCCCAGTCCTGCCTGTGCCCATCCCCACCATCCGCTCTAAGTGGGACGACACGAAACCCATCAAAACCAGCCCCTCTCAATGACAGACGCACACACAGAGCTCCACACCTTTGGGGTTGGTTGGTTTGTTTTGGTGGGGGTTTTTTTTTGGGTTTTTTTTTTTTTTGTTGGGTTTTTTTTTTCCACTGTGGATGTTGTACCAGTTTTATTGGTAAAATTAACATGAAGCCTCACAAACGCTGGAACATGCTTTTCCTTTTAAAGAATTTCCACTGGACCTTAATGGTGAGCATCCAGTCGTTGACATATAAACTCTTACAAGCTGATGTGCACACATGCGCCCGGGGGAGACGGTGGCAGCGTCCTGGTGTCAGGGATGGTTTCTGCGCGATGCACTGGGAGCCCACGATTCATTTGCCAGCCTTCTGGGCCTTCTGGGCAGACTTGGTGACTTTACCAGCCCCACCGCTTTTCTTCTCCACGTTCTTGATGACGCCCACGGCCACGGTCTGCCGCATGTCACGGACAGCGAAGCGGCCTGTGGGATGGAGAGCGGGGGGACGTGAGTGAAATGTGGCTACCCTGCCTTCCCTAAGGCTGGGCTCTTCTGGGTGGGTGACAGTGGGATCTACACGCACCACTCATGGTGCTATCCCTGTCCTTGGAGCAGGTTCCTGCAGGAACTTGAGCCATCAACCCTTGCTCTGACCACCAAGCTAGCCCTGACACCTCTCTGTTTAGATGACTATTTATTAAAGTTAAATCCTTCTTTTTTCCTTCTTCTCCTGACCAGCTGTATTTTAGGGCAGAGATAAGGAAGCTGAAAAATGTTTCTGCATTTGGAAGCTATCTGGTTTAGTAACCTTGAAGGGAAGGTCCTCTTACTCACAGAGGGAAAACCCAGCCCTATCTTTGGAAACCCAGCTCAGCAGAGAGCCCATCCCATCCCACCCCACCAGCTGTGATGCAGTTCATGCATCTGTTTTGCACCCCCAGCACATGGGGGAGCAATAAAACATCCTCAGCTCCCTCCCCAGTCTAACTGGTGGGGGATATTGGAAGAGGCTCAGCGTGTCTGGTGTGTGTTCTACACCTGTAGAGCCTTCATGTTCCTCCACAGTAGACCTCCAAAGAGTCTTTCCCTTACCAAGGGGTGGGTACTGGGAGAAGCTCTCCACACACATCGGCTTGCCAGGGATCATCTCCACGATGGCTGCGTCGCCTGATTTCAGGGACTTGGGGTTGTCCTCCAGCTTCTTGCCGGAGCGCCGGTCGATCTTCTCCTTCAGCTCGGCGAACTTGCAGGCGATGTGTGCGGTGTGGCAGTCGATGACGGGCGAGTAGCCGGCACTGATCTGGCCGGGGTGGTTCAGGATGATCACCTGGGGGACAGAGCGGTGTCAGGGCAAGGCTGGGAGCTGGAGAATGGTGGCAAGCCATGCATGGTGGCACCACCAGCTCTGCTGACCTGAGACGTGAACTGAGCTGCCTCCTGTGGCGGGTCCGACTTGCTGTCCCCGCAGACGTTCCCACGGCGGATGTCCTTCACAGAGACGTTCTTCACATTGAAGCCAACGTTGTCCCCAGGCAGAGCCTCGCTCAGGGCCTCGTGGTGCATCTCCACGGACTTCACCTCAGTGGTGATGTTCACAGGTGCAAAGGTGACCACCATGCCGGGCCGCAGGATGCCGGTCTCCACCCGGCCCACAGGGACTGTGCCGATCCCTGCAGAGACAAGGACAGAGCAGAGCAAAATGTAACCTGCTTGGCATATCCCTGGGCCAGAGCCCGGCTGCAGAAAAAGCAAGATATCTCCAGTGGTTTTCACCAAAGACCATGTTTGCTTCTTGCCCCAAACCCCAGAGTTTTTAGCTGGAAGATCAACATTAGGGTCTTCAAAAATACCATGAGTCTGTCATTTTTATCCAATGTTTAGTAAAAAAGGAGTAACACCATCATCAGAAGGCCATGAGCAATCCACATACTCTGAAAGCTCTTCCTTTGTAGCAGCTGTGGCATCTCCTGCATGGAGGTCTGGGCACATCACAGCGTACGTGCAACAAAATGCTCCACATCCCTGATGGCTGCAGCATCAGCATGGGACAAGGCCCAGCTGTGCCAGGGAACGAGGGTGGCTAACTAAATGAAGGGGACATTTCACACCTTGTGTCATCAGGAGACTTCAGAAGAAATTCACCTTTGGAGTCAGGTGAAGAGGCATTAAGAGAAACAACCTTGAAAAGAGGTTGGGGAGGTTGACTGGACCTGTCTGCTCCTCCACATCCACCCTGCTGCCACCACCTCCCTCCTTCCCACCATGTTTCTGCTCTCTAAGGACCTGCCTCACTGCAAAACCCTATCTCTTTGCCCCAGCTGGGCTAGGACACAGACCTCACCACCTTCCATCTCCATCGCAAAGAAAAAACTGCGTTAGAAAGCCTGCTAAAATCCACGTTCAATCCCTGCCTGGTTTCTGCAGCACAGATGTTCTTGGAAAAGTGTGGAAAAGAGCTGGAAAGGGCCGTTCCTGCCTGAGCCGGCAGCCGGGTGATTCAGCAGGGCTGCCCACTGCTGCCAGCAGGTCGGAGAGCTCATGGGGTATTTATAGCTCATAAAAGTGTCCCCATCACCTCTTCAGAGGGAAAGGGAGACGCGACGAGCTCCCTACATGGCTGGTGCCGCGCTCCAGCTCGGCAGATGGAGGTGCCGGTGATGGACACCAGCATTTGGGAAGCACGGGCAGAGCGTGGCCAAGCTGCCACACACCAGCCTCACCGGTGGCCCTCCCCGCTGGCCTTGTCCCTCATCCAGACCCCAGCACATTTTTGCTGCCTCCATCTTGCCCTACCAGCCGTGACCTCTGGGACACCCGAATTTGCAGCCATTTTTGTGTGGCGTGTTCCCTGGGGAGACCCCACAAAATTCCTGCTCCTCACCAGTCCCTGGGCACCTCTGGATATGTCAACCTCCAACCCCAGAGAGCCCAATCTCAAGCAGGGTCTTTGCCCTGGAGCTACCACCCTTCTCCCCAACATTATCTCAAATCTGAGTCCAGTCCCTTCAGGTTCCCAATACCTGGAAATGCCATTCCTGAATTCCCATGGAATGAAGACTCTGGTTAAAGCAGAGGAGAGAGGGACAGGGGCAAGGCTTTTGCTCACCTCCGATCTTGTAGACGTCCTGGAGGGGCAGGCGCAGGGGTTTATCTGTGGGGCGGGTCGGGGGCAGGATGGTGTCCAGGGCCTCCAAGAGGGACACCCCGCTGGCGTTGCCTTCCTTGCGCTCCACCTTCCAGCCTTTGAACCAAGGCATCTGGAAACAGAGCAGCAGTGACATGCACTGAGTGTGCCCGTCCTCAGCATCCAGAGGTGATCCCAGAGAGACATCTCACCAGGACAACCTTCACGGGGTCAGTCCAACAGTGCCATGGCTTTACCTGGGAACTGGGGAGACCTTTTCAGTCCACCATCCCCACAGGTTTATCTGCACCCCCTTGCTCAAACTTCCCCCTCTCTCATAAAAACGTGCAAAAAGTGCATTAACAGGAGAAAAAGGATGGAAGTGGTTAAATCCAGCAAACTCACAGTCCCCATTCCCAACCTGTGGATATCGCCTTCCCATGCCAGCTGCCTGGATCCCACCTCTCAGCAATGATGACACAGGGACCACAAGGTCCCCAGCCAAGTCCCAGCTACAAAACGCCCAACCTTCGGTCCTGGCAACTGAGGTTCTTCAAGGTGAGCCCCAGACAGACCCTTCTCCTGCCATTGACCCTCCAGGGTTTGGGTTTTGAACCCTGGCTTGGGAGGATGCTGGAAACCTGGTGCTTGCACTAGGGCTGCTGAGAGGCAAGGTCATTTCTCACCTCTGCTCTCTGTTCCTGCCCTAGATTGGACCCTTGAAGATAAAATTGCTCAGAAAAAAAGGCAGAGAGGTAGGGAAATGTGTTCAATAGATGCCGTGGTTTGATGCAGGGAACACGGTGCTTTCTTGGGGTGATGGTGCACATCTGGAAGCTGAAGGGCTTGCCAGCAAGAAAAATTCAGTCCTGGACCTGAAGTAGCCCTGATACAACAAACTGAGCTCAGAGTCTGCAAGGTCATTCCCCCTTCCTCTGCACAGAGAGGTTTAGATGATATTTTCCCACTCATGTAAGAGAGCCCGTGTGTCCCAGCTCCATCACACAGGTGATGGATATGGCTTTTTCCTTAGGCACCGACACCAGTGTCACAGCACAATGGGTATAGGAGTAGGGGTCAAACGGGACCCACAAATTGCCCCCAGTTTCACAGCCATCCCTGGAGGACACAGCTGGTTTCCTATCCCACAATCTGCACCGCTTTTGGGAAGGAGCAAGGGGAAAAGCTTGGTCCAGGCGAGGAATTCAGACTGCATCGAACGTGTCCAGGTCAGCATCCTTCAGAGGGTCACGTCTGACACCAATTTTCTTCCTTGGTGACAGTGGCAAGAGGAGCCTGGGGGCACTTTTGTGGAGGGATGCTTTCCAGGGCAGTGCAGCTATTGCTACGCAGGTGGCCCCAGCGCAGGGCTAACAGCTCAGCGAGATGACAAATCCATCCAGGCGGTGACAGAGCCACACGTGATGCGCAGGATGACTAAGACTTTCCCCCCAGCCTGCTGTCACATGGCCCAAAACACCGGGCAGACACCCATGGCAGCAGCTGCCCCAGCGGCCACCAGCCCATGGGCTCTGCTCTGGAGGGAGGTGGCTACCGTGTGCCCACAGGTCCTGTCCCTCTGCCCCTGCAGGGCTTGGGGAGGTGGAGAAATGGCAACCTCTGCCCCGTGATGCCTGGCTGTCGGAGCCGTCCCTTTTCCTTTTGGTTCGTTATCCAGAGAACTTCTGACATCCCAAGAATCAGATAAAGACACACTTTGACACCTTCTGGGGGCAAATCCACCCTGCCAAACCTCAGCATGGCCCCAGGGTGAGAAGCATCTACAAAACCTGGTTTGTGCTGCCTTCTACGGCCGCCCAAACAAAACATCTCTCTCATAAACCCAAAATCTGCTTCCCAAAGAGCAATTCCTATTCTACCACTCCTATGGGAAAAGCAGGATCTAACCAAACCCCACAGCTAGGCAGGTTAAACTGCAGCCTCAAGCCCCCCCCAGATATCAGCTGAGCTCCAAATCTTTGGCACCCCAAGTGCCTTTTACAGAGCAGCTGCCGTTCTTTACCCATCTCAAGCGCACCCCAGCCCTCCCAACCCACACACCCCAACATTGAGGCTGCAGCCCCGGGCCACCAGGCTCCCTTGTGCTGTAGATTGGGTGCAGTTAGGTTGCAGCATCCCATGGGGTGCAAATCTCCCAAACCACATTGAATGGCCCACTTCTGTTGGCTGCAGCAACAGAAAGCTGCCTTCACATGAAACCCCATTTTGCAAAAAAGCTCTCAAATGTCAAACCTTGATGCAAGCACAGCCCTCCCCTCATTTTTTTTTGCAGGTGGCCTTAGGCTGATATGCAAGAGGGAACGTGGGCTGGAGGCTCCCACGCAGAGCTGGCTCCAGCCTGACGTACCACCGCACCTCCTCTTGCCCGGAGGTGACAGGAGCTGGAGGGACGTCACAGCTCTAATCTCCACTGTCTGATAAGTCCCCTGACGGACAAATCACTTGACTGTCTTGTGCCTTAGTGAAAGCCTGCCAGAAATTGTGAGTGCAAAAAAAATCAGAACTTTTTTGGGCAAGGAACAAGAGGAGAGATGTCTAGACCAGCTTCCTGCTTAAGGTCTCCTAGATGTGGTGCAATAGGGGGGGAGTAAGGAGGTGTCCTGGCAAAGGCAAGATGGGAAGATGTGGGCTCCTGGAAACCACAACACGGGGAGGACCCTGCACCTTCTCCAGTAAAACTCATGCCAATCCAGACCTCTGGCCAGGTTTTCTTCCCAATCCCCCAGGTCAGGCTGGGAAATTGGGAATTCCCAGGCTGGGAACCCACCCTGGAGCCAGCTTCTTCCTTACAGCAGAGGGGTGAGGTTTTTTGGCCCCTGCATCACATTGAGAACATGCTCTGAGACCCGTCTGGAGGAAAGGGGCCAACGAGTCCCATCCCTCTCTGTGCCTCCCCTCGGCAGCCTATTAATAGGGGAACTGTTGGGGGATCATCTTCCCGGCCCAGCAGCTGCTGACATTTGGAACCTGTCTGATTTGAGGCACCCAGGAGCTATGTGGCTGGGTTTGGCATGGCCGCGGCTGACCTTTATCCCAGCTCTGCTCCGTAACGGGCAGGAATCTCCCAAGCACCCCCAAAATTCCTTCCTTCCCAGCCGGCCCCCCAGTGAGCTGTCTTTCCTGAGCAAGGCTCTGAGCTGTGTTTCATGGTGGTGTGAGCTTGCATTGCAGCGCTCCTCCAGCTCAGGCTCGTGATCTCAATTGCTCAATTGACCTCCTTCGATTGCTGCTATCTTCATATTGCTGCTGTCCTCACACGCTGCCTCCTCCGTCACAGAGCCCTGACCCAAAATCCACCGCTGAAATCCTAAAGCACCCTCGAGCATCAAATTTCCCACTGGTTTCACAAGGGATGGCTGGGCGTTTCTGGTCTCACCAACTTGCTCAAGGTCACCCAGAAGACAACAGCAGGACAGCAAGAACCTTCCTCTGGCCAGAACTCTGCAGCCCATCATTTCTTTAGAAGACTAAAGCTGGGGTAGTTTTTTCTCCAAAAAATAATAGTGCCAGAGTAACGACTGTTATTGACAGCCCGTTTACCAAAAAGCCCTTGTCTTTCTTCAAGCTCTTCTTTCTTCCCTGCTGAAATAATGGAAAGGGGTCACCCAGAGCACCTTGTTTTGATGAGCCCACCACCCCCGTCACTGATGCATAGAGGGAGAGATCTTGTAAAAATCAACTGGAGAAAGACCAAACCCAACGCGATGTTCCAGGAAACCATGGTTTTGTCATGAGAAACCTGATATCTCCTCAAGAAAAAAATCACTTTAAGAAGTGAGATGCCAGTACTGGAACTGGAATTGTGGCTGCCACAGTGGCATATGGCACTGATGGGGAAGGACACTCAATGTCCAACACACGGGAGCCCGGCTGCATGGAGGGAACCATTACAAGCTTGTGATCAGATCATGTAATTTGCCTTAGAAAACAATGCCCTAAAACCACACACGATATTCCTGCTGAGAGTGACAACTGCTGCAGATGGCTTTACTGTCACCACGGGTCTGATGATGCAGAGCCTTCAAATCACATCCCAGAAGCAAAGCCATACAGATCATCTCCTGAAGATGCTCATGTTTAGCTGCTGGGGCTGTCTGGCTACGGTACAGCAACCAGTGTGCCCATGAACAGTAGGCCCATTCATCCAGGCTGGCCGCAATCAGAGCTACGTGACAACCATGGCTACACCAGCAACATGGGCCATTACACCCAACCGGTGCATGAAATGTGCCTGCGGTTTTCAGAGCGTGGAGGTCAGCTCCAGCCTGGACCAGGACAGTCAGGATGGGGGGAAAAAAATCTAACACAACACACACTTACATTGGGAGAGGGCTCCAGCATGTTGTCTCCGTGCCAGCCTGAGATGGGCACAAAGGGAACTGTGGCTGGGTTGTAGCCAATCTTCTTGATGTAGGCGCTGACCTCCTTGACGATCTCGTCGTAGCGTTTCTCGCTGTAAGGGGGCTCTGTGGAATCCATCTTGTTGATGCCCACGATGAGCTGCTTCACCCCAAGGGTGTAAGCCAGCAGGGCGTGCTCACGAGTCTGCCCGTTCTTGGAGATGCCGGCTTCGAATTCACCCACGCCGGCAGCGACGATCAGGACGGCGCAATCAGCCTGGGAGGAGAGAGCTAATGAATTGCTTCTGTCCCTAAAGAGCACTGCTCCTGCTGACTCCCCTGAGAGCTTTGAGTTAAGTCCCAGATGAACATTACTCAGAATAAGGATGGCTTGGACACACTCCCTACCAGCTGCTACCCATAATCCTGATGATCTACCTCAAAACTGACCTAACTGTGTGTATTATTTCAGACTTGCCAACTGTCCATGGTTTTGGAAACCAGGGTGGGTCCCTCCAGGTTGCATGACTCTAGCCAGGATCTCATCTAGATCATCCAGGGATGGCAAAGCCAAGGCCTTACCTAAAACCCTACTGAAGTCCTGGAAATAATCTCCCTGGGTGATGGGTGAGAGTCCAGCCATGAAAACTCTTCCCCAGATTACTTCTGTCCCCAGAGCCCACAGCAGAAGCTGCCTGGGTTTGGCAGAAAGTCATGCTCAGCCCAACTGGCATTGCAATGGGAATCTCGCTGGGCACCCACTGAGGTTCATCCAGCACCCATCAACCACAGGGAGATGCAGGAATGTCCTGCAGTGCTATGAGGGGAAACCATCCTGCACTGGATGGCCATTGTGTTTGGCAACGTATGTGATGTGTTTTATGGGACAAAGACAGCTGTTTCAAAAAAAAAGAAAGGAGAAAAGATCCAGGACTCTGCTTTAGCCAATGAAACCTTCCTTGTTGGAAGTTTCTTGTATACCTCAGTTGGCTGAGGCTAAAATGATGTGAAGGTCTGTAGCTCACTGTATTCCACTTCCCAGAGAGGCCATATTCATCCCCATCTTCTCCAAGCAGGCAAAATGGGGTGAAGAAACCACCTCTCTGTGCCCAAGGAGGCCCTTTCTCCCAGATGCCCAGCCAAGTGCAGGACCTCAGTGTGTTGGGTCCCCTGGTGCCACCAAGCCTCTTGAATGGACCCTGCTCAATGTTCCTTGATGTCTGCTGTCTCAACTACCCACCTCCTAAAGGACTCCAAAAGCACCTACATGACCCTGGGCTTCTCAGTAAGTCTCAGTCTCCAACCTCCAGCAGCCCCCCAACCCCTGGCCATCATTTCTCACCTGGGAAGTCCCAGTGATCATGTTCTTGATGAAGTCCCTGTGGCCAGGTGCGTCAATGATGGTAATGTAGTACTTGGTGGTCTCAAACTTCCACAGGGAGATGTCAATGGTGATGCCACGCTCACGCTCAGCCTTCAGCTTGTCCAGCACCCAGGCGTATTTGAAGGACCCCTTCCCCATCTGGCCAACACAAAGGCAAGAGCTGGTGAGAAACCCAAGCCCATAGCACTGGTGCCAGCAACCCACCCTCCAGGGCACATCCCAAGCTAACAGAGGCAGAAGGTCACGTTGCAAACATTGAAGGCAAAATACCTTAAATTCAATGGCCGGCGTGATCTATTTATATCAAAGGAGATATTGTTCTCAACGTGTTCTTCAACAGGATGGAGGAGAGGCTGCAAGAAGAGCTGTGAAGTGAATTTGTGAGTGGGGCTGGACGGGCAAGAGCTGGAGCCAGTGAACCCATGAGGTCTCCTCCATGAAACACCATGGTCCCAACTGCTGCTGGGAGATCACAGTGCTAGAGAATTGCACAGCGATGGTGGAAAGCTTCTGATTGTTGCATTTTAATCTATTCAGTGAACTTGTGAGACAGCTGGTTAGTGAGAAAGGGCATTGCTGCATGAGTGAGCCCGTCACAGACGGGGGTGTAGGAGGGGAATGGGTTAAAAGAAAATGAAATGCAAGACGGTTGCTATGAGCAGAATAGAAATGTGATTGATTTTTGCCACAGAGTGTGCGAATTCACATGAAAAGCTACTGTGAGCTGCAGCCAGACCAACTGTCGTTGCCAAATGGCCAAAATCTCAGCCAACATTGTAATGCATAAAATCACGCCGGGTGAGATCAGCTACAGTAAATCTGTCTGTCCTGTCAGAAAGCACACTCCTTGGTGAAACCATGATGTCACTTCTAAACCACCTTCTCCTTTGGGTCGGTGTCCTTTGACGTCACGCCACCAGGGAGAGCGGGACTTCCCCCCCCCCCAACTCCCCCAGGACGGAGGTGGTGCTCCCAGTCTGAGCTGGGATCCTGCCAGTGTGGAGATGGGGCAGAAGAAGACCATCCCCTTGCTGACCCTGCTGTGTGCTGGGGGAGTCTGGGGAGCCCGGTCAAAGCAAAGGGTTAATGGGCATCAATCATCAGCTCTTGGCCTCATATGCAAGGGGTTTTGTTTGTTGGTTGTTTTGTGGGTTTTTTGGGTTTTTTTTGGTTTTTTTTTTTTTAAGGTGGAAAATGGAATTTAGGTCATTTGTGGATGATTTAATGGGCTCTAACCACTGTGCAAGGGCAGAGCTGTGATACCCTACTCCCATCCATCCATCCTGATCTCCTCAACCACAGCTTCTTCTGGCATATCAATGCACAAAATTCATTATGGGCAATTATAAATCACCAGTCCAGGTGGATTAATTGCAGGCAGTGAATGCCTCAGTGATGTCCTGGCCAAGAAGCCTAACACAGCATCCCCGTGCCCAGGGTGGGGGTTGTTCTGCCCCCTCCCCCGTTGGTTCCCACACTCCAGCCCGGTGCCCAGCCAGCACAAGGAATTAACGGTGCCGGCTCATTTACGTAACAGCTGAGCTCTGCGATGACTTTGCAGCTTGCTCTGGAGGATTACGGGCAAAACCCTAAAGCCAGAGGCAAGCCTCCCCCTCCTTAGGGGGGACACTGAGTGGAGGGGGTGACGTCCCATCCCTGCTGGGCAGCTGGGAGCTCTGGTGCCTGCAGGAAGGGCAGTCAAAGGGGTGGAAAGATCCAGAATGAAATCTCAGCTCCTAAGCATCATCCTGGCGTCCGGGCTTAGTGAGGGGGCAGAGCAGGAGCTCGGAGGTTAACCCTTTCCAGCACACACATCCAAACCCCCCCTCTTGATGGGGAAAAAGGGAGGGGGTCATCAGAGCGTGCTCATTTCCTGGGGGAAATGATGCGAGATATAACGAGGGATGGTGGAGAGCAATATTATGGCACATTAATGTTGTGCAATGCATTAATAAGGGGTAGTTTCTCAGGCAGGAGCTCAATTAGCACATCCCACAGCCTTTCGGCCACCGGCAGCCCAGTCCTTCCCCTTCTGGATGGGGAAACTGAGGCACCGAGCAGACCCCCGGCTCGCTCTCTCCTTCTTGCAGGCACCCACAACCAGGCACACAAAAAGCCCGTCACCCTGTGTGGAAACCCCCACCCCTCCCAGAGCTTGGCATCATATGTAACCTGAAGACAAATGAGATCCTTTATTTAGCAAACAGTTTCCCTCCTTTCACGGGGTATATTCAGTTACTCAGAGCTGTTGTTGAAAAAAAAACAGGGTATTATCTAGCTTTGCACAATACCTTCCCTGTTCAGTGCCAGAAACAGCCTGATTTTCCGTGATCAAACCCCAGCGGAGGGACAGCTTTCTATTTGAAGACCACAAATACTGATTTTTTTATTTATTTTTTTTTAAATAGAGCAACTTTTCTTTCGGAGATACTGTTACCTCTGTCCCTGAGTCAAAAAGAAAAAACGATCCTTTCTCTTTTATCTTAAAAAAAAAAAAAACACCCCAAAAAAATCAGACCCTGGGCTATTTTTTTTTTTGTTGTTGGCTTTTTGGGTGCACACAGGCCTCCATTTCCTGCGAATGCCACCTAATGGAAGAAAACCCTTCCCCAGCTCTGCATCAGAAAATGGAGTCTGTAAGCTCAGTCAATAGGCTATTAATAGCAGCTCCCCGTCCCCGCGTATTCTGGCAAGTCAGTGAAAGTGTCTCTTCAATTAAAATAGCCGCAATCACACCTACAATAACCTAATCATGCCATATCCCATCTGTCGGTAAGGTGGGGGGGAGAGGGGGGGATGGACACACATATAGAGGGAGAGCATCATCATTTTAAACCAGGAGGGAGAGATTATTTTGTAGGAAGGAAGAAGCTTAAGGGCTGAGGAAAAGGGCTGACAGTGAGGTAGGAAAATGGGTGTTTTAGCTCGGATGCTATCGGCAAAATTCCGAGGGTTAAGACAGACAGGCAAGGAAAATGTCTAATCAAGAGTGGCAGCTCTGTAAACCTTTATTATTATTTTTTTTTTTTCCTCTCTCTGTTGAAATGTAGGATCTCGTCCAGAAAAACAGACCCCACCAATCGAGGGATATCTGCATTAAGGATTCCTGGAATGATGACGACAAGCCACCTTCCGAGAGCAGATCTGCCCTATCAATAACAGCCGGGCTTTTCCCTGGCTCGCCCACCTCTCTAGAATTTACCAGCATTAATTTCGCAGAGCTTCCGATTCCTGCTTTCCTCCCCAAGACTATTTCTTCCTCTTTGCCACGTTAGAGGTGTCGGGTGGTGCCGTACTGCGTGACACTAAACGCACACACCAGGACTTTGCCACAAATGCCACCGTTCCAAGAGCTAAACAAAAGGATCTGCTTTAAATGCCCATCCTTCAGGCCAGCTTTCCTCTATTAAAAGCTACCAATCGAGCTACGCATCAGGCCAGATGCTCAAGAAAAATGAAAATGGGTTTTTTTTTGAACCAACTGGACCAAACGAGGGGTCCAGCTGATGCTGCACCTTGTCCCCAGCAGCCACTGGAAATGGATGCTTCAGGGTGAAATTCAGAGAGTCCTGCACTAGGCAGTGAGGGATTATCAGGTTTTCCTCTTTGCACACTATATTTAGAAAGAATTTCATGCCCTGAAGCTCCATGGTTTGTTCCAGAACCCTAACCCCACCTCGCAGACCTCACTGTGCCCCTGCCCTCATTAACAGCCCGCAGCAGGGTGTCCCCCAGCTCCGGAGAAGAGGGTGGCGGGGGCCCAAATGGCCTATTTTCCCAAGGCCAGAGGAGTCAGGAAGACCCAGGGGTATGGAGGGGAACAAAAAGAGATGGGAACAAAGGGAGAAAGAGAAGGGCAGTGCCAGGAAAAGGCGAGTGGTACCCATGGGACACTTGCAGGGCATCCCTATGGAGCATCCCTGTGGGTGAGAGTTGGGGTGAAGGTGGAGGGGGGGAGGTGGGGGGCAGGGGTACGCTGGGGGTCGGGCTCCTCACCTCGGCAGCCTCCTTCTCAAATTTCTCAATGGTCCTTTTGTCAATGCCCCCGCATTTGTAGATGAGGTGCCCGGTGGTGGTGGATTTCCCAGAGTCCACATGCCCGATGACGACGATGTTGATGTGCGTCTTCTCCTTCCCCATGGCGGTGGGCTACGCGGGGCTGGCAGCAGTGGTGGGGCGGGCGCTGGGAACGCGGCTGCGTTTTCGGGGAGGCTGCGGGGAGAAGACGCGAGGCGTGTCAAAAGACCCCCCCGGTGACAGCACCCTCGAGCCCATCGGGGATGGTTCTCCTCCCCTCGCCCCACCTTCCCGCTGGACCACGAGCCCCAACCCTGGCCGGGGGTGCCCGGCCTCGTCTGGCAGCCCTGCCCGCCCTGGGATGGAGCCAACCGGGCTATTTCTGGCCACCACCTTACAGCCTCCAAGTCTCAGCAAGATGCCGTGATTTTCGGCGTCTCGCCCTCCGCCGCCATCCCGGAGACCCCCCCCCAGTTCCCAGGGCTACGTCATCGCTGCCTGGAAGGTGCCCTTCCTCCACGGAAAAACCTTCCCACCGGCTCAGGGCTGCCTTCTCGGTCTTTCCAAACCCCAGGGCATCTCTTCCACCTCGTGGGTGCCCTGGGAGGAGCCGTGGGTGCCCGTCCCTGCAGGGGCTGCCCTCCCCACTCCCAAGCTGCGCAAGGGTTCGGGTGACAACATGGTTGTCCGCAAAATGGGACGGACAAAAATAGCCCTCACCCTCTCCCCCTTCCCCTCCCCCCTTCCCCCAAAGCGGGGCTGCCCAAATCTCGGTGGTGGGAGCTGAGCCTGCAGTGGGCAGGGGGGGAATGGGGGGGGGGGGGGGAGGGGAGAGGGGGTGTCATATTTTCCTGCCCTGAATCTGGATGAAAGAGAGGGAGGAGGTTAAAAACGCAAATCGATCGGTCCGGGGAGCTGCTCTGGCATCTCCCGGCGTTGCCATGGCTCTGCGGCTGCCGCACAGAGCCGGCACAATTTAGGAGCTTTAATTTGGACGTCTAATAAAATCCAATTTTACCAATCTGCCCAGAAAAGCAAAGGAGGTCAGGAGGAGTTTGCTGCCCTAATAGCGATGCAGTCATGCGGGGAGTAACATCCCCCGTGAGAAGCTCCCCCCCCCCGCCCCGGGTAGCGGAGCCCCGGCTGCCCCCCCCCCACCCCGCTCCTTCCCTGCCCTTGACCGGGGAATCCAGCCGGGATCTGGCCGTTTCCCGGCTCCGCTCCCCGGTGCGGGTCCCTCTCCCCCGTGAGCAGCCCCAGCACCCAGGGTGAGCGATGCGGGGCGGGGGGGGGGGGGGAGGGGCTTCGGGACCCAGGGTTTTATGTTTATTTAATTTGATATTTTTAATTTTTTTTTTTTTTCCCCAA
>JAOQGH010000005.1:3569488-3601534 GCA_025769975.1 Gallinago jamesoni
TCTTCCCCCAAATTTGGGGAAGTCTTCCCCGTAGCGAACCCAGTTCTGGGGGTGCTGCAGTTGGCCTCCCCAGGCTGAGATCCGGGGAGAAGATGGGAAAATCTGGGCTCCCCCCCACCACTCTGTCTGCTTTTAGCAAGTGATGACTTGGAGAAATGCCAAAGGCCAGGAGACCGCGCTGGAGGGCAAACCCAAGCAGCAGATTGGCTTTTAATGGAGATGCAGAAGAAGATGGAAAAGCTGCTGTGGGCAGTGCCAGCTTGGCCCCTGTCCCCCCTCCACGGCCCTGCTGCAGCAGCGTGGGCAGGTCTGTGACCAAGCGTGTGATGCTGCAGCCCTGCCAGCCCCACCGGCTCCCGGAGGGACCCCAGCCATGCCCCACTGTTCCCCACGCCAGCCCCACCACCCCGGCCACCCCACGCACCCCCTGCTCCTCCTGCTGAATTTTTAGCTCCATCTGGTGGCAGCCAGACCTGCAAATTTAACATCTTGCTGCACCACGCGTGTCCCAAGCCCTTTCTTGGGGTGCAATAAACCCATCACCTGCCGGACACGACTTTGGGCTTTAGTTTCTCGTAGGAGGAGAGCTGAGCTGTGTGTAGGTGTCCTCTCTGCCGGGGGGGTTGACCAGGCTGTGGAATGCTCTGCGAGATAAGGGTTTCTTCTTGCAACCGTGTCCAAACCATGCGGCAAAACCAACCTTTTTTAGGGTTTTTGGGTGGTTTTTTTTTCCAGCTGTGAGCAGTCTAACCCGGAGCTGCCACCTTCCCCGGGGCACGGCCGTGGCTCCTGAGGGCTCGGCAGCTGCTCCCCCCACGCTCGGGCTTCAGAGGAAACGTGGCCGGATCCGAATTTATTGCACATCTGAACGGCGTTCCCACATCCCCTTTTCCAGGCCCTTCGCACCCGGGTAATTGACTTGCTCAATTAAGAGCCAGGCTCGTTTCGGCTGGTTCGTGCTGCCCGGGCAGGGCGAGCGTCGCATCAACTGGATCAACTTGACACATCCCTGTGTGGCTCTGCCCTGGCTCCAGCAGCCCCTCTTCCGGCCAACAGGAAACCTTGTTGGAAGGAAACCTAAACCCAAGCAGCCCTGGCCGTGAGAGGAGTTTCACCCACGGCACGCTGTTCTCCCACCACCAGTGTCCTGAGTGCGTCGGTGCTCGAGCAGCCCCTGCCCACGGCTTTGGTGCAGCTCCCGGGGCCGCTTTTCAGCGAGTCCTTCCAGCCCTGCCAAGGACAGCCTGGTCCCCCCAGACCCAGACACACACACACAAAAGGTCCTTGGCTGGAGCAAACGCTCCCCCCGGCTCAGGGTCAAAGTCCTCCCGTGATGCCGGCCCCCGGGAAGCTGGGGGTGGTGGTGGCATCTCCTGGCTGTCCCCCACGGGTGTGAAAAAGAGCAGAGCAGCCTTTTGCCAAGTGCTGCCTGCCCCCAGGCTGAGCAGATATTAGATGTTTGAACCCAGAACAGACATTTTTCTTGGAATAACCAGGAGCCAGCAATGTGCCCTTGTGGCCAAAAAGGCCAATGGCATCCTGGGGGGCATCAAAGAAAAGCGTGGCCAGCAGGTGGAGGGAGGTCATCCTGCCCTGCTGCTCTGCCCTGGGGAGGCCCCAGCTGGAGCACTGGGACCAGTTCTGGGCTCCCCAGTTCAAGAAGGACAGGGAACTGCTGGAGAGGGTACAACAAAGGGCCACAAAGATGATGAGGGGCCTGAAGCATCTCTCTTATGAGGAAAGGCTGAGGGATTTGGGTCTTTTTAGTCTTGAGAAGAGAAGGCTGAGGGGGGATCTGATCAATGCTTATAAATACTTAAAGGGTGGGTGTCAGGAGGACGGGGCTGGTCTTCTTTCAGTGGTGCCCAGAGACAGGACAAGAGAAATGGGCACAAACTTGAGTATAAGGAGTTCCATCTAAACATGAGGAGGAACTTCTTTTCTGTGAGGGTGGCAAAGCCCTGGAAGAGGCTGCCCAGAGAGGTGGTGGAGTCTCCTTCTCTGGAAAGACACGACAATGGTTATATCTGTGGTTGCAAGAGCGGGACTCTTTGCAAATCATTGCTTCCTGGGCAGGGAGGAGAACAGTTTGGTGAGGGCTGAGGGTCCAGCGATGCCCTGCAAGGACTCACGTGGCTGGATGCACACACATTTATTGATAAATACACCGGACACACGCTACAAGAAAAATCAAGCGGAGCCACAACTGAACACAAACTGGAAACTTTCACGTTGGCGTGGGGAGCGGCAGGGACCTCCCACCTTACTGGCTGAATGAAGACGTAAACTCTGGGTGATGCCTTCACTACCACAGGGCTTTTCCAGGCTGCCACACTGCCAAGCACTGACACCGAGTTCTCCGTGACTCGTTGCCTTTTCCCTTGGCCACCTCCCTGCATCCTGACCCGGAGGGGCCACGGGCTGTTTTTTTTGGAGGGGGAATGTTCTTTCCTTGGAGTCCTGTCAGAGGGTAATCCAGGAGGAAGGAGCCACTTGGCAAGAGCTGGCCTGGAGGGGCTTGTGCAGGAAGGATGGTGGGAAGGGGGTCCCTCAGGAGAGGGAGCTGAGCAGCCGTCTGTAGATGAAGCCCAGCTTCTCCCGCAGGGCCAGGAAGGTAGGACGTTCCTCCGTGTTGCCACTCCAGCACTCCAGCATGATGCTGTAGATCTCGGGAGGGCAGGAGCTGGGCCGGGGAAGGCGGTAGCCCCTGGTGATTTGCCGTACGGTTTCTTGGTTTGTCATTCCTGCAAGGAAGGAGAAGATGCCCCTCAATCTCATGTCCCCAAAGAATGCCCTGAAGGTACACCTGTAATGGGCCAAGATGTCAACTGGTGCTGGTGTGAGCTGGTGTCTCTCTGCCATGACCTTGGCTAGAGGAGAGGCTGTGGGAGATGATCAAGCTCGTACCACCTTCCTGCCCCCAGCTCCTTTCAGTGCAAGCACTGAACACCCCTCTCAGCAATCCCCAAAGTGGACAATAACCTGCTCATGCTCTAGGAGCTGCTTCCACAGCCTTTGTGGAAGGGAGAATATAATAATTGACAGATTGGGTTTGGGGGACTGTGAGCAAGCTGCCCAGTGTGGGGATGGAGAGGCACTGGAGGGATCCCCTACCTTCGTACGGGATCTGTCCATACGTGAAGACTTCGTAGAGCAGAATCCCGTAGGACCAGACATCGGACTTGAGGGAGTAGGTGCGGTAGTTGGCTGCCTCCGGGGCTGTCCACTTCACTGGGATTTTGGTGCTGCTGCTGGTAGAATAAATGTCATCCTGAAAAGCAATGGGAGATGGGTGATGAGGGGTGGTATGATGCACACAGCAGCTGCTTTTGGGTCTTTGCTGGGGCTGCAGGCTGGGAAAGGGGATGACGAGGGACTGGCTGCAGCATGTGGCAGCTTGGTGGCCTGGGGTGATGGGAGGGACCACAACATCCCTCTGACCAACCTTGAGGAGCCGGGCAAGCCCAAAATCAGCGATTTTGCAGGTGAGTTCCTCTCCCACCAGGATGTTTCTGGCTGCAAGATCCCGGTGGACAATGTGCTTCTCCTCCAGGTACCTCATCCCATCCGCCACTTGGCAGGCGATGTTGAGCAGGTGGGAGGTGCCCAGGGACTTCCCTTCAGGACCTGTTAACCCAGACAATCCAAGCATTGGGTGCAGTCTAGAAACATCAGTTTTGGGTGTTCTGCTTTGGAAAGAAACCCTGTGCTGACAACATGGGACCCAAGGAATATGTAAAACCTCGAACTGGAGATCCTGCCTAACCATCCTGGTTGTGCCACATGGGAAGTTCAGTACAACCATGGGCTTCTCAGATATGGGACTGGGGTGAACTCTGAAGAGCACCCTGTGCTGCAATGAGGACACAGACATCCACGTCTTGTTCAAAGCTAAAGATGACCTTCTGCCATGCAAATCTCTATCCAGGCCTCTCAACCTGTCCTGCCTGCAAGCTCCAGCTCCTCAGGCACCAAATACTGCTGGAGGCCCAGCCATAAACAAGGTCAGTGGAGGGGAGGAGGGAGATGCACCCACCCAGTAGAAAAACAGGTTTTGGTGGGAGCTGTTTGTCTTGTTTCTCTTCAAGAGTGATTACTGAGTCAGGAAAAGAAAGGCCAAGAAAAATAAACTGATGACCAGGTGATGAGTGACCATGCCCTGTTACCAGCTCTGCAGATGAACAAAACAATGCTGCTGGACCCAGGGAGAGGTTCTGTCATTTCATTCCTAATGAAGGTAGGGCTGCCTAAACACAGGAGAGGGGTTTCTCTCCACCTGGCAGCCCACAGATGGGTGAAGAAGGAGGGATGAAGGTCTCTATCAGCACAGCTGGCCTCCCAGGGACTGAAATGGACTCACCCAAGACCATCTCTACCAAGTGCCCAATGAATCCTCTGCATTACAACTCATCTAAGTGGGATGGAAAAAAACAGGCTTTCTCTCATAGGGTCCTCACTGGGGTTTGTAGGGCCATTCCATGGCATGGAAAGCACCTGCAGAGCAGCACTGCCCCAGGAGCCTACTCCCTGTGGTGCCAGCACCGGTACTCACTGTTGAGGTAGCTGTGGAGGTTGCCTTTCCGCATGAGTTCAGTGATGATATACACAGGCTCATCCAGAGAGCAGACAGCGTGCAGCTGGATCAGCTTCTCATGCCTCAGGCGCTTCAGGTTCTGAATCTCCTTGGTGAAGTCTTCTGCTTTCATGTCAGCTAGGGGAGAAAGCCAACATGATTGTTGTGAGCTACTTTCTCACGTGGATGTTGGGGCCTTAGCACCTCCAATTGGGGTGAGGACCATCTTCCTCCTCACAGCCCAGTCGTGCTCTCAAAGTTCCTGTCTACACACCCTGTGTCTCAGATCCAGACACCCAAGAGATGTTTTCCATGGGGCTTTAGATCCTGTTTTCAGGATTATAGTTCCATCAGGACTTGACTTATCACAAACGCATTGGAAAGAGCCACTTTATAAAGGCAAAGCCCAAGCTCAGGGCTACAGAAGTAATTCAGTGGCTACTTGAAAAGTCCTACCACAGTTTGCTTGATAGGACAGACAGAGTGACCAAAAGAACTCAGAAACAAAAGGGACTGAATGATGTAGCAGTGAACAAGAGACCCAGCTGGCCACTGTTATCATCTGCTCCTGCACCTACCTTTTATGATCTTGATGGCCACTGGCACTGTGTTCCTCCACAGTCCTTCCCACACCTCTCCAAAGTAGCCCTCTCCCAGCTTCCTCCGCAAGGTGAACTCCCAGCGCGGACGCTCCCAGCCGTCCCTCTCGGGGGGAGTCTGTGAAATGGGCATTGTACGCTTGGACCAGCCAGGCAGGACCTGCTGGTGGAGGCTGCACCAGCTCTTGGTGCCTTCCAAGCCCTGGTGGCCACAGAGGCATGGAGCAGGACATGGTGCTCCACCACCGACGTTCCACTGGGACTGCAGCCCAGGCACTGCTTTCCCCATTGCCAAATGTTCACTGGGGACACAAAGCATGTGGGGCATCCCCTGCCGGGAGCCAGCGTGTGCAAGGGGGCAGATTTTTGGAGACTACATGAAGTATCAGGAATTCAAGTCACAATTCCCTCCTCATCAGACCTCAAAGGTGGCTCTTCTCCACTTCCACCAATAAATAGAGATGGGTAAATGAATATTATTGCATATTATGCCTGATTTAGACTTCATCTCATTAAGCATTTCTTTTATCTTATGCCTTTTAATTTCACTCTCGAATTATTCAGCTTTAATTGTTATTTCTAAGGCATAATTGGTGAATGGAATTCTAATCAGGAAATGAGTCGGCAATTTGGGATTAATACTCTAATTGGATTCCTGGGTGCCACCCTAATTGGCATGCCAACTATATAAAAGCAATGTGGTCTCAGAAAAGAAATTGGAAGCGCAGGTATTTCCAGATTCAGTATCAGAGGGATTTGTAACAACACGGTTTCTAGTCTTTGAGATGGATAAGGTATTTCAGAAAAGCCGGTGCATTTTGGCTGATAAAAATATATATAAATGCCACGCCTGGCCCTAACATGGCTAATAAGAGGTTATACTGGCAGCTCTAAAAATGGTGTATTTAAAATTTAGTTTAATAAAGCTCAAATCCCAAATGGCCAAGCTAAATATTTCTATTTTTTCCCTGATTTCTCTTTCCTGTTTTCCACCCTGGCCACCTTTGGGAGCTCGGCTGCGCTGAGCCGTTGGCGTACGCACCGCAGGGCTGCAGGGCTGCAGCAGGGGGCTCTGGATGACCTTCCAGTGCTTGGTGTAGAAGGCCAGGAGCTCCTCCATGTCCGGGAAGGGATGTCCCTTCTGGATGTAGAGGCTGCCCCCGGGGCTCTTGCAGATTCGGAAGTGGCTGACCTTTGTGTGGTTGCGAACTGCGGGGGAAGAGCAGGAGAGGGAAAAAAAAAATCAGCTCGTTCCATCACCGGCTCCTTCCCACCTCCCTGCTGATTCTCACCCTCACTCCTTTCCAAGCTCGGGGTCTATTAATTCCCCCTAAATTACCCCAACTGCCCCCTGGGGTATTACATGCCCCTCGCCATCACCCTCTTTGCTCCCACCTCCTGGCTCTGAAGACTCCTGGCCGTGTGGGGCTCGTTTGGACTGGGGAGGTGATGCTTTATGAGCAGGGCTGACTCCCCACACAAAGAAACTGCTCGGAGAGCAGCAGAGCTGGTGTCTGCTGGAGGTGGATAAACCTGGGGTGGCTGGAGCTCCCGCAGGCTGCATCCTTGGTGGGGGGGGGTGATGGGTGGGATGAAGAATTCACCGTGAATGTCTCAGGATTGATATTTTGTGGATCGGACCACGTCGTAATGGCGCTTGCTGGTCTTAAACTCCCTGAATTCCCATTTCTGTAGGTGGGAGCAACCTGGCAACCTGGAGCAGCCGCGTCCTTTCAGACAAGCCTCAGATGACAACAGCCGTTGGAATGAAATCCTGGGAGTTAAGGCCACGGAACCATCATTGAGCTGCTGTGAATTGTTTATGGCTTTCATACCCTGGACAGGAGCAACGTACTTTCCTTTACCTCCATAATTTGGCAATCCATACCTGCACCTATCAGCTTTCCCCCTGCTTTTAGAAAGCGGTCATAATGATGCCATAAAAGTGCTTTAAACCTATCTATCTCCATCCTTTTTCGTCCTGTGCTGACCAAGCCAGGAATTGCCCCTAAGGAACAGCCTGCTTCCTTTCCCTCTGCTCATTTGCTCTGGCTAATTGCCACCAAATTACCTGAGAGAGAGTACTCGCCCTTGCTGCTCTCGCTGTCCCGGACGAGGAAGGAGCCGTGCCTGTTGGGAGGTGAGAGGAGGAGCTGCTCGGCTTCGTTTCGGCTGATCTTGCTGAAGTACCAGCTGAGGGAGTAGAGCAGAGGGGTTAAGAGACGATGCTCGGATGGTTTCGCATCCATCCCAGGAGTTCCTGCCCCTTCTGAGTGCGACCTGCTCCCTCCTACCATCTGCTCACCCGTGGCAGCCACTGACCGAGTGGCCCGGTGGCCAGTCCAGGGGCTCAGAGCCTGCCAACGCGGTTGCCAGCACACGCCATGGCCAGCCCTCATCGGGGCTACTTCACCCCACTGGTTTTGCAGGCACACGTATTTTTTGGCAGCTTTTCTGACTGCAAACCATTTCTTCCAGCAGTGTCTGGTCACTGCTGTGTTGAGCTGGGAAGTTCTCAGCTTTGTCCCAAAATCAGGAGGTTTTCACCCTGTGAGCTGACAGCCTGTGGTGAATAAAGCACCCAACAGCCTGGTGCTGAGAAGGGGATGCTCTGGTGGGGTTGCACCCATGCGTCCTCCCATGAGGGACACAGCTCAGGGTCGCTTTGCACTTCTTGACCTGAAGGGCATGGACACAACCAGCCCTCAGAGCAAATCTCATCAATGAAAACATCTCCTTTGCTGCTCCAGATGTGGGTGACCTCAGCAGCACCGAGCCAGGAAGGAGGACCCAGCTAAACCCCTCTTCTGTGCCCGATTGATGCCAAGATTCATCACTGAACCTCCAGCCAGAAGAGGCAGGTTGGGTGTCCGGGTCCCGACTCAGGAGGACACAGGGGAGCACGGAGCTGCCTCCTCCAGCCTGACACAGCTGGGAGGTTTCGTCATCAGCTGGGATCGCCAGCGTCTGAGAAGCCGTGAGGAAATTATACCTGATGGGGTTACACAGCCGAACAAATTACCACCCAGCTCTGATCTGTGGCTCCGCAGAGTCTGCATGCTCTCTGCTGGCCATGGTTGCCACGCTGTGCTCGGAGCTTGCCTGACTCTTCTGTGCCATGGGGCCAAAGCAGCGAGCCACACCACTCACTGGTGTGGTCCCAGCATGGTCCCGGACCGGACCTGCCTTTCTCCAAAGCACACGTAGGGAAGGTGTCTCCCATCCTGCCAGCTCCAATCACTGCCCCTGCACTTCAGGGCCCCTTCCCAGGCTCCCCCCGCTCCTTTCCTTCCCCCTGTGCCCGGGCAGTGCAGGGCGAGCTCCGGGGGAGGCTGCAGGGCCATCACACCCAACCATCCCTGCCTTCCCCATCGCCGGCCGTGACTCAGAGCCTGGCACAGAGGGAGCAGCAGTGTCTCGGGGCACGTTGCCTGGCAAGTCAGGACCAGGCTGCCTTATGCAATGGTGAGCCTGGGCTTTCCCCAGTGAGTGAGGGCTGAGACATCAACCTCAGCTCCACGTTGGGTGGGAGAAGCACCGACAGGGAAGGAGTCCCCGGCCCCAGATGAGCAGTGGCCAGACAGCAGCAACGGTGGAACGGCTTGGCCCTACAGAGCTCTGGGCTTCCTGGCAGGTCCCATCCAAACCCCCTTTCCCGACACTCTTGGGCTCTTTGGAGCCAGCAGGGCTCAGGCAGAAGCTTCCCCAGGTCCCTCCCGCCTCCCCTTTAATGCAGAGAAAGAGGGAGAGGAGATGGAACAAGCAGGAGCCCGTTCATTCAGCACCCAAACTGGACCGGAGCACACCATGGCACCACATCCCAGCCCAGAGCCACCTCATCCCATGCAAGGGTGATGCACGCACCCGGGAAGGGGGACCAGCATCCCTGTTCCCCAGTGCATCCCCCAGATGGGATGTGCTGAACGCCCCCACCCCATCGCTGCGAGCTGCAGGACCTCCACAGCGGGGATGCTCAGGGGAAGGAAGGTCCCCTCTCGCTCCCACCATCACTGGTGGCAGAAGCAGGGGACAAGGTCTCGTGCTCCCTGCCGCAGCAGATGGCAAGAGCTACCTTTCCCTGGGCAGGGACACGGTCCAGCCTGGTCCAGCCTCCATCCCCCTGTGAGTCCAGAGCCCAGGATACTTACGGCCGGTGAGTGGAGGTGCCCTGGCTGAGGTTGGCCACGTAGGCAGCAGGAACGTAGCCCATGGCCGGCTCCCCCAGCAGCCGCCGGGCTAAGACATACTCTCCTTCTTCTCTGAGGACACGCAGCTTGTCCCCTGCGCTTACGCTCAGTTCCTCCTCGCTCCGGGCTGTGAAAGCGTATAAAGCGATAAAGAGAGAGGACTTGGGGATGAAGGAAACGGAGTTGGGCTCCGAGTGCAGCGAAACGGAATCGGAACCAAGATACCCCAGCGAGCAGCTCTCCGGCACGGAGCGGGGACGGAGTTTGTTCCAGAAGGAGGTCAGGAAGGTCAAACGCTTCCGGACGAACTGCTCCATCCCCGGTGGATGCGGTGGATGGGGTGGTCTATGCCACCGCGCGCCTCGGGGCCGGAGGAAGGGGCGATGCCGGGCTCATGCCGCCGTCCCCGCGTCCCTCGCGCGCGTCTGGGCGCCTGCCAGCCCTTCCCGACCAACTTCCTATTTCTGAAAGTGAAACTGGTTGATCTGGTGGGACCAGTCTGCAGGTGGGATGAGTCTGCAGGCGGGAGTCCCACGCTCAGACCCGCGGGCACATCTGGGAGACGGGCACAGCTGGAGCCGGGCTCGTCGCTCTCGAAGAAGGAGAATGGCCTCTTTTTTTTTTTTTCCTTTCTTTAATTATTATGTTAAAGTGTGCTCTCCTGCTTCTTACAGGAGCACCGGTAAACACAGCTCTCTGTTCTTCAAGCAGCTCTTGTGACAAGTGGCTGACTCCAGTTAATAGTCTTGATCTTCCCTGTGTGGGAGGGTTTTTTGTTTGTTTTGGATTTTTTTCCTGTAGGAAAATAATTGCACCCACAAACGTGTGAGAGTTAAAACAGAATTAAAGAACTATCCTTAGAAGAGATCTGAAGTGCTTTGGATTATTTGTGGGGTTTAGAACACAAGATCCCTTTTCCTTTTGATCTGCAATGACCTCCCAGTGTCACCCCACTGAAGCGTTGGCCTCATCCCACAAATTCCCCATTGCAGGGCATCTCTAGGGATCTGCCAGGACCTGATGCTGGCTCAATCTCCAGCAGAGACGGGTCCCCCTCCACATCAGGGGGACTTAGGCTGGTGCAGGGTCTGGATCAGCCCCAGGTGGCACCCAGAGCCAAGCCCTGACACAAACCCCCCGGCTCCTGCTGCCATCAGCACCCCCCACTCCTTGCTCCTGGTCACGCTTGGACACAGAGACATTACAACCCTCCTGACAAACCCCAGCACCCACAGGGGTTGGCCAAAAGGTGGAGATTTCCATCTCACATCTTGCATGTGTGCTTCAAGCTGCCCGAAGGTCGCTGCTCTGGTGAGAAACCCCACCTCCAGCCCCTTCAGCCCCTGCCTGGGTTTTGTCATTTAACTGTTCCATCTAATTAGTGGGAGTTTTGTGCCTGGCAACTCTGCTCCTGGCCTTGGGCCCATTATTTCGATCCTCCTCTGCCTATAATTGGTCTGGGTAACTCACTTTGGGTGTGCAGTTGGGTTTTGAAAGAGGTCACTTTAAAAAAAAAAAAAAAGGAAATGGGGAATTAATTGTGGGGGGTCCAAGCTGCAGACTCCCAACTGTATGGTGTACGAAGAACAAACTGGATCCATCCCTGGGTCAAGAGCTCTGGGTTCGCCATGTCCAATGATGTCCAAACAACCTGCAAAAGCTGGATTTGAGGGTCTTCCCTCACCTTCTCCCAGGCAGAGAAGCCCAGGAGATACCAGAGGGCAGGAGCACACAGCCCTCTGTGAGTGTGTCCTGTGCATTGCTACGGATGGGAACTGGGAAAAAAAAAGGAGTCTTTAATAAAATATTCTGTTCTCTACTTACCAAAGCAACACCTGAAGGTATGGATAATTCCCCCAAGATTTTCTCCCACCTGCCCAGCACAGAGCCTTGCTCTTGGCTGAACGTGGGGATGTGTAATATCTCTGGGTATTTTTCCCAATTTTGCCCCATCCCTGGAGGGGTTCAAGACCAGGTTGGAGGGGGTTTGAGCAACCTGATCCAGTAGGAGGTGTCCCTGCCCGGGGCACAGGGGTTGGAAATACATGATCTTTAAGGTCCCCTCCAACCCAAACCATTCTGTGATTCCATGGGGAGGGGAAGAGATGGAGCGACGAAGGGTTTGCAACATGTGGGGAAGGGACATCCCCTCTGCAGCGCTTCTGGCATGTCTGTGCCTCACATCATGCTCCGTCAGGAGGAAAATGTGCTGCTTGGTTATGGGTTTGGAGATTATCTGGTTAGATTGAGCACTGAACATTTATGCTTTACTGTTTTGAATGAGGACTTGGCAGACTCGTGGTTTGCAGAAGGAGACTGGAGACCAATTTACCTTTATTGGCCTTTGCCAGATTAGGTTCTCTAGTGGTACAAGCGATAGACAAGTGCAGCAGATTTATAACACGCAAGGCTTCGGATCTTGATTTGCACCTAAATGAAAGAGCACTTCAAAAAGACAAACATCCCTGAGGACTAAATGCTGCCTCTGAGCTGAACTTGCCAGACATGCGTAACCCATAACACACTCATCCCTGCAAACCCCTGTCTGTCCCACGCCAGGAAAGAGCTGATAAATCACCACCTTTTTCTAATATCTTTTGTTTTATTTTCTGATTAAGTTCCAGGAGCATCCCGGCTGCTTCGAATCCCTTTGGCACTATAAAACACCTAGAAATTAAAAAAAAAAAAAAAAAAAAAAAAGAAGAAAAGGAAAAAAGCACACGTTCTTAAAAGTTTCTGGTCCTTGCAGCGTGGGAAGGAAGGTGGGAGGATGCAGGAAAAGTGAGAAAGAGAAGGAAGGCACAGATATCTGGTAGATCAAGTATTTTATCTTTAGTCCCCGCGACCGGCTCACAAGGATGAATTAAAAACCAATCAGCCCCCAGATTTGGGGCTGTGGTGGGGACACAGGGACTTTAGTTCTAGCACCACTAAAAAAGCACCTTCAAAGAGCAACAAAACCAGAAGAGCTATTGGGTAGAGCTGGTTACATGGTCCTGGTTTGGCTGCAGAGCACCTGGGAGCACAAACACAAACAGCGCTTTGCATTCATCCGCATGTCCAACACGGCACATTGTGTTCCCCCACACTAATTGACAGAAACCAGCAACTCCCCCCCACTAATGAGAGCACCCATTACGTCTAATTACTTGAGGTTCTGTTCCAGCTCCCGTAAAGTTTGCACTCAAAATACATCTTCCAGCAAAGAGTCTTTTGGGAGCGGAGGGGGGGAGAAAAAAAAAAAAGGAAGAGAAACATAAATCAAATTAATCTCCCCCAAAGGGACAGAAAGTTGGAGAACGTGGGTCGTGCTGGGAAAATATGTTTTTGAGCAGCGGGCACGTAACGGCAGGTCACTTGCAGGGTTGTGTAACCGAGGCCACGTTACCCGACGACTGGCAAAGCACAGCAGCTGATCTTGGCACCGCCGGGGCTGGCACCCCATCCCAAAGCACCCAAACACCCGGGAGACTTCCCCGAGCCTTGGGTTCACCCCCGTGCTGCCAGCAGGGACGGTGAGCCCAGCCCAAACGGCGCTTGCCACGGCCCTGAGGTTCCTCTTGATCTGTCTGTTGGCATGAGAAGATGGCTGGGGGGATTGTTTTGTGTTCCATATTAATTTTCTTTTTCTTATTTTTTTTTTCTTTTTAGATTGCTGCAGATGCTTCCTGGCACCACAGTACACTTGAGACATTTTTGCCTCTTAACGAGTTGTTTCAGTCGGGTGCCCGTGGGACGTTTCAGACAAGGGGTGGTGGATGGTGACAGCGTTGCGTGGGAAGAGGAGGGAAGCGGAACGGTGGCACGAAAGCAGCTCCAATTATTCTCCGTTTCCTGGGGACCAGGGAAGAAAGCGGCGTCTCAGCAGACTGCTGGGTCTGCCCCCATCCCCAAGGGGAAGGGTCCGGGGGCTGAGGGGCTCATGGAGAGTCAGTGCAGGGGGTTCGATACAGGCAGGAGTAGAGCTGTCCTGGGACAGGGAAGAGGTACGGGAGGTGTGGGGGGAGGCAGAGCATCGTGGGGTCTCGTGGCTGTTGGTTCTGAGCCCTGTAGGAGTGGGTCGGGCTGGCTGGTGGAGAGCAGGAGTGCAGGTCACAGGGCACCTGGAATGGCAGAGGAAAGCAGAAAAATTCTCTGAGAGGCAGAGCGAGCCGTTTGTGCGGTGCCCGGCAGGTCTGGGGAAGCACAAAACCAGCCACAGCCCTTTAAAACCACAGAAAGACTTTTCAGGGACCCTGTAAACCCTAGGGCGCTCTGCAGGGATCTGCAAATGATGATTCTGTGGTAAGGAAAAGCCAGCTTGTGTGTCACGCTGTGATTTATGTCAAATTTCTACAGGAGAACCACTGCTCAGCTGGAAAATCTGTACGGAGCGACACACCAAATCAGACTGGGAAGCAGCACGGTCACTCTCCAGGCTTCCCCTTCTGCTTTCTGCTGAGGTTATCAGCACAGAGCAACCTCTGCTTGCCCTCTCCTGTAATCTCCCTTCCCGAGGAGATGCTCCTTCTAGTTCCGACTGCCTGCCAGAGCAACGCTTCTGCGTATCTCTCCTGCTCCTGTCCCTGCAGCAACCTTTTGCAAAAACCATTAAACTCCTCCTCCAGACTGGCAGGGACCAGCGAATTGTTCCTCCTCTCTTTCAAGGTTGCAGGGATCTCCAAGGAAAGCGGGCTAAGGAAGCTCAGCCCGTGCTCTCCGTGGCCCTAAACACAGGCGACCAGAAGTCTCCAGGCTGGCCCAGTGCTGCCAGTGACCTTAAACACGTGCCTGAACATCCTCAACCCCTGGTCTGGAGCCCAGCAAACAGAGGACGGGCCCTTTCAGGAGAGAGGTGCACAGTGACTCAGCTGTCGAGGGGGAAGTCTCTGTCAATATGTAGGCAAATGATGGATTGCTCCATTCTGCCCAGATGTCCCCAGAAGGAACCAGTCCATCTACTCCATCACTGCACTCTGTGGGACCTCTCCCCGCAAAGGTCCTTTGCAGGCTGTTGGATTTGGGATTGGGATATTAGGTGTTGCTAGAAGAAACCTACCTGGACTCGCAGGAGAATAGGCCTGAGAAACCTCTCCCAGTCCACCTCATCCATCCTATACTTATGTCTTTCCCCATCTTTGCCAAACCAGTTCTTAAAAGACCTCCAGGAATGGATACGCCACAATGTCCCCAGACAACCCATTCCAGTGAGTCACTGATCATTACTGGTAGGAATGAGTGTCTCACCTGCTGTGTTTAAACCTATTACCTCTTGTCCCATCATCACCAGATTGCTCCAGTCCTTTCTGCAACAGTCCCTTTTGCATGTGAACTGCTCAGGTGTCCCACCATAGGCTCAGCAGCACCACATTGATTCACCTCTCGGACCCCAGCCCAGAAGAAACACACTGACCTAATACGAACAGGCAACGTGGTCATCTTTTTCTCCATTTGTCTCCAGTCTTCTTCCCCTGTCCATGTGTGCTGGTGTTCCTGTGTTGCCACCTCAGCTGGCTCTCTAGTGCATTCACCTGGTGGGGACGAGAAAGCAGCAGCTCTAAGAGGAGCCTGCACCCTTGAACTGATAATCTCTAACCTGTCCCAAATAAAAGAAGAAAGCACCAGCTCAAGTTACCTCCATTGAGGCTCAGACTCATGTTTTACCCTGCAGTTGTAGAGGTTTGAGCTCCCAGAGCTCAGCTTCGTCTCTCCTCTCCCTGCTCTCCTTCTTTTCTACCTGCCACTACTTCCCTCCGATCAAATGGTTGCCCTTAGCTCTGGAGGGCACAGAAGTCACAGAGGCTGCCCATAGCAAATAGCTAAATCCTGCTCCTGGGGTGACTCCATGGAGTTGGGGTACAATGTTTTATACCTGTTTACGTAGGGAAGCAACTGTTTTCTCCAGTTCAGCCACAAGAGACTCGAGGTTCTCTCTGGAGGAAGGGCTTGGAGAAGACGCCTCATTTCTGGGGTGAGGGATAAGAAACAAAAGGGATTATGCAAAGGGAAGCTCCCTGGAAGATAGAATCATTCTGCCTTCTCCAATATCAGCCTCCAAGTAAGCACCAAACAGAAGAGTCCAACTCCCAGATTCACCCGCCAAGAGATGCCAACTAAACAGCCACCCAGCCCAGATATTTAAATATCAGTCAGGCTCTGCACTAAAGTCTTGGAGAACTTTGATCGAGCTCAGCATCTATCTACAGAAATGCTCCTGACCTCCGGACCTCTGCAGGATGTCCATTTCAAAGGCCTGAAAGGACTGAGTTTATAAAACCTTTTCTTATGCTTCATCAAATGGAGGTAAAAGAAGTGGTGATACTACACCTGGGGAAGGCAGGCTTATGCTTGGCAGGGTTTTCTTCTGGGTAGCTGAAGCCAGGAGACCTCTTGCTTCGGAACCGCTGAGAAAGAGCCCTCAATTGCCCGCGTGTCTGGCAGTCTTGGGAAGGAAGAGAAAGTCTGTGGTGATCATTTGTGTTTAAAGCAGAACCATGTGGAGTGAAGGCAACACAAGGCAGCACTTGCCCTCCTTCACCATCCACCCTCATGCCGGAGAGGAGGAGGCAACAAAGGTATGTAACATGGCACGCATCATGCATGGATTCCCACAACTCAGCTGGACATCTGCAGCCAGAATATAGCACAGAGGGACAATCTGTGGTTTAATGGCAGAGTTTTACAGACTCCAAACTGAATCTGTAAAATGGTATGTGGTAGGGATCACCATGCCTACGTCCTGGTCCAGAATGAGCTATTAGCTGCTGCCAGATACAGAAACCCTCAGTACGGTGGACCTTTGGCCAGATTCAGTGAAGCTCAGGTGCTTCCTTGAGAGGTGGTCAATGCCTCATGACTGTCAGTGTTTAAGAGGGGTTTGGACAATGCCCTTCAAAATTTCAGGCAGTAGGACTCCTGGATGCATCCATTTGCTGACACAAATTGTTCTCATGGTGTACCATGAAACCAGCTCCTGGCATTGCCTATAAGCTGGCGGCGTGTGACAAATGCCACCCAAAGCCATCCCCATGACGGTCAGTGGTGGAGCAGCCTCATTCCTTACCCTCACAACAGTCTTGCCACAAACGGAGGTCCACCGTGGGAATCTCCTCACAGCCAACCATGCCCTGTGGGTATGACGCCACCAGGAAGACATCTTTCTGGAGCTGCTGGATGTGGTCACTGTTGTCACAGATGACACGAGCAAGGGACGTCTGTCTGATCTGAGTCAGCTGTGCCGGTGTGAAGACTCCGTGATTCTCATACCAAAATCTGCAGTGGGTTGTAATCACGGCATGAGTCAGGAGAAGGAGAGGAGGACGGGGACCAAGGCTGGGCGAGGGACAAGATCTCCCCTACATCTGTGTGGCAGCACCCACACCCCTCAAAAGGAGCTTTTATTCCGGTGTCAGGTGAACACAGATTGCCCTTTTCTGAACCCATGGATCCCTGTGAGTGGCTGGTCAGAGCTGCAAGGTGCCACCACCTGCAGGTACAGCCCCTGGCAGGGGAATCCCAGGGCTCAGACAGCTCTGCTGAAGCAGGTTGGGACACAGGTGAATAGTGCTCCTGCCCTAAGTGCATCATCAGGCAAAGACGTGTATTATTCACACAAGTAGCAAATAGGAGTGAGAAGGAAGGTCCTGCAGACATTTTCTAGCATTTTCAGGAGACATTGGGCACATCCTCAATGTCCTGCAGTGAAACGAGAATCATTATATCAGGAAAGGACACATTGACAGTAACTGCGACGAGTCCTTTCGCAAATGCACTGGACAGAGGAGACCCTTCCTCGTATCACAAGACAAGAAATAATAAAAAATTACAAGTTCTCTTCCTGCTCTTAGGGAGCAAATCCCCCCAAACAGAATACTGAAGACTTCGGGTTGACTCTGATGATAATACCTGTCTCCATCCCTCAGCCTTCTGAACTGCGTCGTTAACAGGCACATCAGTGTTGGTCCAACTCTGGTGCCAGGGACAAGATCCTCCACCATCAGTGCTGGGAACAGGTCAATATTTTTAGTAGTTCCATATAAACTGCAAGATAAGAGGTAATAATAAAAAAACCCAAAAGTTAACTGACTATCGAAGAGTGGAGATAAAATAAATCTGATCTCATCATAGGAATTTGCGTGCAAGGAACTCATCTAGACAATATTTATAATGGCCTTATCTAAAAGACAATGGGATAAAGGCCTGCCCTGGAAAGAGGCAGCCGGTGCAGATAGGGTGCAGTTCAGTCTCACTGGAAAATAGCCCCAAGGCTCAATCTGCTCCCAGACTACACCACAGCAGTGCCTGATGACATTCCACTCAGAACCAGACCGATCACTTGGAGACACCTCATTTGTCTTACCCCCTTCTTAAACCATGGCTATTACCCTATCTTAACATCTGTGGGAAGAAATATCTGGGAAGGTTATTTGATGGGTGTCCTGGGAGGAGCAGAAATGTCTCACTGACTAATCTCCAGTCATTTCGATGCTTCCAAGTCCAGGCTACAGTACCTCCTGAGCTTTTCCCTGATCTCCAAGTTCTTTATCTCATTTCTGAGGTCCTCAAACTCCTGTGCAGATGAGAGGTTGCAGAAGACCCTGAAGTCGTTGTAAGGTGGGATGCCATGGTCTCGCCCTCTCTGGATGTTGATAGCGGCCAAGTCCAGAGAGACAGAGTGTGCCATGGAGAAGAGTTTCTCCGTCAGCTCCATGTTGAGGAGTTCGGAGGGGACCCGCATTTTCCCGGGAACCCCAAACAGCCCGCGGAGGAGGGGGTCGATCCCACCCTCCTGGGTGATCCTGAAAGGGGAGAAGAAGGCTTTGTGCAGGGGGACGTGGCCGTGGCGGATGGGCTGGAAGGTTTCGTTCAGCCGGTACAGGATGGGGTTGATCAGGGTGTGCCCGAAGCGGAAGGCAGCAGTGGCAAAGGCGTTGAGAATCCCCGCATTGATGTTGGGGTTGTAGCCTTTGTACTCACCCAACATCTTCATCCCAGCTTCCCCCAGGACCTTGGGAAGCCACTGGGCATAGGTGATGTGCTGCATCTGGGCACCCACAATCTTCCGCGCCTCATGATACAGGAGGTCTCCATCCCAGTGGGGATTGAGGGCCGACAGCTCGGTGGCAATGCGGTTGTGCTCCCGGAACCAGAGCGTGTGCATGGCCGTGAGACCCAGCTGCTCGTTGGCACGGTGGTCTCCAGCCAAGAAGCAGGGCACGGGGCTCTCGTTCTCATCTCTCATGCACTCAGTGGGTGGCCCTACAGCAAAGGGAAGGAGATGCTTCCCCGAGCTCGGCACAACTTGCCCTTGCTTCAGCAGCCCGTTTTGGCTGCTCAGATCCCTCAGCTCCCGCGACTCCTGCTCTGTGCTGCCGTAAACGTTGGAGGCATCGATGTAAGACGTCAAGTGGTTGATCTGCTCCCTGGCGTAGACGGAGTTCATCAGCAGGGAGGTCATCCCGCTGCCGCACACGGGGCTCGAGCGGACGAAGAACATGCAGCGCCCGTTCCTCACGCGGGGGTCGTTGGCAGGGACCATGACGGAGAAGCACGGCGGGTCGTTGCTGCACACCTCGCTGCAGGGTGCTCCGTCCGAGAAGCGGGACATGCTAATGGCTGCCACCGTCTGGTCCATGTCGTGGTCCAGAAACTGGCCCCACTGCATGAGCATGTGCGTGAACTGGTCATCGGGGGTGATGGTCTCAGTCCCGACCATGGCAGTGGAGACAAGGCGGGGAAGAGGAAGGGGCAGGTCCCTGGCATCTTCTGCCAAGGAAAAACCCCGGGGGAGGTTAAATCCGTTCTGGTAGGCGGGTTTGAGGAGCCTCTGGAAGGCTGTGAGCGACGCACCCCACATCGGATGCTGGAGGTTGTTGCAAGAGCCATCGTGGGTCCTGTACTTCTTGTGGAAGCAGATATCTGAGCAGTTTGGCGTGCGGCGGTGGGCAGAGCAGCCCGACAGGTTGGCAATCATGTTCAGGTAGTGAGGGGACACCAAGTCGTTGTAGCGATAGCCTGCCAAGGAGACGGCAAAGCACCGGGTCAGACCACGGCCACCGTAGCCACCTGGTTCCCACCACCCTTGTGTGAAACCCACTGCTGGGGCTGTCAGGGTGGGCACGGGAAAGCCAGGTCTCTGATCGTGGTGTTGCTATGGATTTGATGGAATAAATGAAGCCTGGCATTGTACCAGGCCCACAGAGAAGAAAAGAAGGGGGGAAAAATGTTCAGTATAAACTGCACGGAGGTGGCAACCAGAAATGTTATGACTGGCAGCCCAAACCGCGGGGTGGTCTTGGTCTCCACCCTGGGTTTATTTTACATCTCTCTGGGTTACTCCTGCCACCTGGAGCACCACTGACCACCCAAACCCTACGTGACGAGCAGCAGGGAAGCTGTGGGTGACTGCCAGGGCACCGCGCCATGCGAGAGTGCTGAATAATGCGGATGCTGGCAAGGAGAGGAGGAGGAGAGGCTGAGAGCCCGACCAGCCCAGACGAGACCTGCAGCCTGGAGAGAGACTCCTCGCAGCCAGGCAGGCAAAAATATTTACAGGCCCCAAATATACATGCCTGCTCCGTGATGACTCACATGTATAGGTAGAAACACGCAGGAATGTCTGTTGTATAGAAAGGCAGTCTCAGCTAGCAAGGTTTGGTGTCCAGCTGCTGGATGCTTGGACCTCACCAGGTATTTTTGGCATTACCTTGCTTTATTCATCACTATCCTGCCACGATAAAAGGAAGCTGAGTGGCTGGAACCCATCTGGGTTTGTAGAGAAGAGGGCAAAGTAGTAGAAAGACAGAGGAGAAAGTCAGGAATGATGTTGCCCTTCCTCTGTTAAAGCACCCAAACACTCCATGGTTTTCAGTATTACTCTCATGGCCACCTGGAGGGCTGGAAACATCTTTGACCATGATGTTGAGGGACTGAGCCTCAGATCCACAAAGGTACTGCTTTGTGAGTTAAATGGTTAAATATTTTTGAAGATTAGGGCGTTCATAGCCAGTCAAGAGATCTCTAGCGAAATGGGGAAATGAATCACTTTCCTGAGCACCGGGTAACCCCAAGGCTGTTATGAAACCCATGAGATGGAAGAAAGCATTGCAACCCAGACACCACATTTCTAGATAGACCCAAAATTGCACTTTTTAAACTTTCTGGGTACCTACACATTCTTGTTTCAATTTAATCCTGCGCATAATGTGAAGAAGGGAAATAAAATCTCTCCTACCTGTGACGTTCATATCCACGATCAGACCTTGCTGCACGTGTTCCTGAATCAGCTGCAAGGTCCTCTCAAAGATCTCACCAGCCCTGGCTGTTTCGAGGGTGTAGGGGTCTCGGGGGTAACGGAAAAGAGCCAGCAGGTCATTGGGTGTCTTGGGGCGTCTGTTTTGAGGAGTTAGAAGAGATGCAGGAGCATTAAAATCGACTGTTCAGGGCAATGAGCCCCCACAGGCAACAGGAGTCAGGCTCTAAGCCTGGTCTGGTGCTCGAACCCCAAAATTAGTGTATAAGAACAACGTGACTTGCCTGAATATTGCAGATGATTTAAAAAAGGATATTTTTTCCCCGCTAAAACACACATATTTAATTTCCTCAGCATCTCTGTTTTCTTCTGCTATAGTAATTTATTTTTCACTTTTCAGCAGCTGAAACCCAGAGGTTTTAGGCTTAATACAAACTGTCTTCCTTTTCAATAAAAACATATATTGGGGTGGAAGAGGAGGGAATTACCACTCACTCAGGAAGTCATTTTTCATTGAGGAAATCATTAGAATTATTGTATTATTAGTTCTGTTCACCCTCCACGAAGTCAGTTATGTTTATAAAATGACTACGGTGATTATTTTCTTTTCTATGCCCCGTCCCTGGAGCCAGCTCCAGCTGACAAAATGTACGCTGCAGATATAAGTGACAATAAGAGGTGATATTTGTGTATCAGATTTTTCCAGAAACCCAAATGCCTGTTATGAAGCTCTACCACATCCTCACATCCACATGGTGCAGCTTCAACCTCCAATACCCAAAACAATACTATCGCTTTCATTTGCGGGTTGCCAACGATAAAATGAGATCTGAGGAAGCTTGATTGTCTTTTTTTTTTTTTTTTCTTTTTCTCTTTTTTAATCTCTTTGCTGCTTGAAGTCTCAGATCACAGCGTTTCACACTTACTTGCTGAACAGCTCGGTGCGTGTTGAATTGATGGCGTGGTCCACGCTGCTGATGGCTTCCCGCAGCGACGTGGCTACAAACGTGTCGCCGCTCCGACCGACATCCGTGGCTTTCCGAAGCAGAAAGAAAGGACAAAAAAAAATGATAAATTTCCTTTGACATTAACTTGTCTTGCAAGCTCAAAGGAATCTGTTCACCAGTAGAAGCCCCAGATTAACTCCACTGCAGGTCAAACGCCATTTCCATTTGCAACATAAACACCAATAATTTTTATTTTTAATTTTAAATAGACATTCTGAAGAAGAAATTAACTGCCTGAAAAAGAAGGTGATTTTTTTAGGAGATGGCTATGAGAGTTTGCTCCTGTACAGCTTTGCAAATCAATGCCTGTTTTGGTTAGTGGTTGAACTGGAAAAAAGAAAATGTAAAAATCACAGCGGGTTAAATCAAAATAATGCATTTACTTCCCACAAACGAAACGTCTAAAATTCATGACATTCATTTAAATGTGTTTTTCATACATAAATTTCCCATTTGTGGAACACTTCTAATTCAGTTCAACTTTAGCACTAACACATCAGATACGTCTTTTTAAAACAAAAAAGAAAGCTGTTGTTTGAATATCTTCAGAAGTAACCACATGAATTCTTAAAAATTACTACGGAATGCATTTTTTAAGCCAAGGTCTTTGTCACAGCTGAACATACCAGCTCCAGTTTGGCTACCAGGGTTTGCAATAACCGGCTGGAAAATGAGGTACCAATCAAGAATAAATCACAGAAATTACCTCAGGAATAATTTCAAACAACAAAGAATTTCAATTATTCTCAGCTCCTTGCATACAATCCCTGTATAGAAAATGATACTAAATTCACCTAATAAGCTACTCACTATTCATGCTGGCGCTCGAGGAATAGCTCTCTACTTAATTCTTTAACCTTATTCCTCGCCTTTGATTTTTTTTCCCCACGTCAGTTCTTCCTCACCCTCTAAGAAGGACAATTTCCACTCTCGACCTCTGGTTTGCCTCGCGGAGGAGCGCGGCTCCTCTTTATTCATCGCGGCTCCCCTAATGCACGGAGCAGCAGCTTGAAATCCAGCGCCTCATTTCCCACCCCCGAGGGACCGAGCGAACATTTAAAACCCCATCTTCTCAGCGACAACGTTGTTCTCCTTCTCCCTTCCCCGGCAGGCAAGGTTACGGTCAGACAGTGACTTCTGAGCGTGTTGGCACATCTTAATCAGTTTCTCCCTCCCAGCAGAGGCAGTGACTACACACACGCCGACAGCTCGGCTTGAGGGAGGTGGTTTAAGGAAAAAAAAATTGGCTTTTTGGCAAGAAACATAGAATGGTTTGGGTTGGAAGGGACCTTAAAGATCATCCAGTTCCAACCCCCTGCCCTGGGCAGGGATACCTCCCACCAGACCAGGTTGCTCAAAGCCCCCTCCAACCTGGCCTTGAACCCCTCCAGGGATGGGGCATCCACGACTTCTCTGGGCAACCTGGGCCAGGCTCTCACCACCCTCACAGCAAAGAATTTCTTTCTGAGATCTCATCTAAATCTCTCCTCTTTCAGTTTCCCCTTCCCCCTCATCCTATGGCTCCTCTCCCTGATCAAGAGACCCTCCCCAGCTTTCCTGGAGCCCCTTTACGGACTGGAAGGGTCTCTAAGGTCTCCCTGGAGCTTTCTTTTCTCCAGGCTGAACAACCCCAGCTCTTTCAGTCTGTCTTCTGGAGGTGCTCCATCCCTCTGATCATCTTCATGGCCTTCCAATGGACCCGTTCCAACAGGTCCATGTCCTTCCTGTGTTGAGGACTCCAGAGCTGGACACAGTGCTCCAGGTGGGGTCTCACAAGAGCAGAGCAGAGAGGTAGAATCACCTCCCTCCACCTGCTGGCCACACTTCTCTTGATGCAGCCCAGGATGTTGGGGGCTTTCTGAGCTGCCAGCACACACGAAACTGTAGCTCAGCTGAGAAAACAGCAAGGAGCAGCTGGGAGGTGCCTGGGCTTACACAACGGAGCAACTCTGATCACTCCTGCAAGGGACCTGTCCGCAAAGAAGCTAAAGAAATAACAGAGTTATCCCTTCAAAGTGTAGGCAGTAACACAACGTAGACTCTCCTTACACGAGTCCAGGAGAAGACTCAGGAGGAGGACAGGAGACACCCTACCAGTGATGGTGAGCTGCATAGCACTGGAGGTGAAGCCAAAGGGGTTTCTTGCTATGCACTCATATCTGCCCTGGTCTGCCACGCCGAGGTCTTGAATGGAAAGGGTCCCGTCTTGGCTTATGTGGAACTTGCCGCTCTCTGTGATCTGGATCCCCTCCTGTTGCACCATCAGAAGACAGAAGAGGTGTCAGGGTACAGAAAGTTCCCCACCATCCCAGCCTTCAGCCTGCTCAGGAAACTCACTGACAGATGCGATGAGCTGAAGTGGCCACCAGATGTTAGCATTGCTCTTTCCAGAGAAACCAGAAAGCCATCCGAGGACATCTGCTCCTGCCTGAACCCACTGCAAGGGGGTCCTTGCTCATCTCCTTCTCCCTGTTCCACCTCTAGGTACTCACTGTGGGGCACAGACACCCCACGCATTTCTCTGCATGTCTTAGAGATGGGCTGGCTGGAGCAAGCGCTGTGCCCTGATGTTGTCACAGAAGTTTCATGGCACGTAATAAAGTCTAAATATTTTGAGTTTTGGGACAATTGGGACAAAAACCAATAGATTTTTGCTGGCCTTGAACTGCAGTACCAGGTTTTGCTGGCTCTGGGCAGCATCGCTGATTAAAGTGCTGTGAGCAGCACCCTCAACCCTACCTCTCAACCTGGCTGGTGGCAGAAGTGGCTTCAGGTTTGACTTTTTTATTCTCCCATTTCTTAACATCTTTCTGCTGCCCTGCCTCACTCTAATGTTTACTGTGCTGTCCTCCCAGGCTCTTTTCTTCTGCTCCAACCGTTGGCTGGAGCAAAAGGCAAGCTGCAAGGTCACCTCCCACAAGACCCTCTGTGGGGCAACTGAAGCCCAAGCATTTTCCCCTGACTTGTTCATTGCCTGCCTGGGTTCACAGGCAGGACAGGACCCAGGGAAGATCCCAGGTGGTGTACTACAGCACAGCAGGAAAACATCTGAAAAGCTTCATCTAATGAATTCTCGAAAAGAGCAGCCAGGCTGCAGCGGGATTTTGGAGGATCATGCCTTGCCCCATCAAAGCTGGAGCCAACCAGCATCATCCCATTCCACCACTGGGAATCCTGGATATAAGGACCAACTACTTAAGAAAAAAAAAAATCATTTTTTTCCAGGAATAGTCAATCAAGCATTTCTAATACCCTGGAAGGTCACCGGCTTCAAGTTACTTGTTTGGAAGAAAGAACAAGAGAAAAGAGGAATGTGCTTTGCAAGGCTCCAAGACTGGGAAAGAGCAGCATTCTTTCAGATCATTACAAAACTCAAATCAGTGGAAATGTTGGTCCTTAAATTTTCATCAAACACAATTCCTTCCATGTGCATTGCACAAATGGATTCAACTGGTTGAGCTGGGAGAGGTGTTGGATGGAGGAGCCATCCCACTTCCCAGTGACAGTTGAGGACACAGTGTCATCTCTTACTTTGACCCAGGTTATGGTGGGCCGTGGATCTCCTTGGGCAGCGCAGGTAATCGCAACATCCTGGCCCGTCTCTGCCACCACGTCTTGGGGGGCATGAAGGAACACGGGTATCACTGTGTGACATGGGGGGAAAATAAGTCACAAGTGCAAGAAATGAAATAGAAAAAAAATAGATTAAATAGAGAAATCTGAGTATAAAACATCTCAGCGTGGAGAAAGCAGAGCTGCTAGGGCTCTTCCTGCTGCTGCATGGGCTCTTCAAAGGCGTGTTAGTTCACCCATGCTCTCTGTCTTTCCACCAAGTCCTCTGTAATTTACCTTCATTATTTCCTGCTTCTGTGGGTCTCTACTTGGGGCAATTACGTAGGAATGCACTGGGCTCTCTGACATTTAAAATCCTTAATTCAAAGGCGTTCTAGAAAAGATGCTCCAACTGAAACAGGGATCATGAACCAATTGAGGAGGAGGCTCTCTGGTAAGTGTTAATCAGGTTAGATTAAATAATTATATTGATCTTGCTGGTCCTAAACTGTTCTGTGCATTCTGTGCTTGAAGAGCTAATTTCATGTTTCTAGGTAGTTTCCTTCCCTCCGGTTTGCCATTAATAAAATCCTGCCATGTTTGTGAAAGAGCAGGGACATTTGCTTGTTTAGAACGATTATTTATATGGGAACAGAAAAGAAAATTAAAATATGAAAGCATTCCTGTGTGACTTGTATTTCACAGCAGCTTGATTTTGGAATATCTAAATTTAGATTGAACCTATGACCTGGTAGCTAATGTTTAAGACAAATGTATCCAGAACCAACCAGGGTTAAATCTTCCTGAGCAGGAAACATTTTGTTTTGCAGAATATTTCATTTTAAAAAGAATGTTACAATTCATGCTGTAGGAAAGCTAAAATGTAAAAATAGCAAAAGAAAGATTACTAAGAATTTAATACAATTTTTTGACAAAAATTCTTTGTTTCCTTTTCTTTACCAAAATAATTTTCTTAATAACAGCTCCCAGACTTGTTAAAGGGCCCCATTTTTCACTCAAACTGGCCAGACATCAGGGTTCATCTGAAGGGCTTTGAAGGTCATTTCTGAGCATGTAACGGTGCCCGAGTGCTCATTCCTGCAGATGCCCACCGATACCACCCCCTTCCCCAGCCACACCACATGAGTTTCATTCCCACGGTTAAGGGACTACCAGATAAATTTCCAAGGAAAACTGAAGCAGTTTCTTCCAATTTATAAATCTTGGCACTCTGGAAACCTCCTTGAAGTTTCCCACCAACTGAGGGAACTCTCATGGCTAGACATCTGCTCCCAGGGAAAAGCAAAATCCCTTCCCATAGGAACCCGGGGGATTCCCTGCCTTGTCAGTGTGTCATTTACCGTAACGTTAAATTAATGACACGCATTTGCCAGCCCTGATTTCCCACGGCCTCACCAGCCTACCTCGTGGGGTCACCGACAGCTGCACCGGGAGGGTCCTCACTCCGATGGCACTGATGGCGTGGCATTCGTACTGGCCTTGGTCATGCAAAGCCACCCTCATCACCCGCAGGGTACCCGTGGAGAGGATGCTGTGCCTCCGGTCACTCGGCAGTGGCCCACCTGCTCAGACAACCAGTGTGATTTGTTAATTGTCGGTGAGACTCCTCTTCCCATCACTGGAGGTATCTGTGACAGTTCAAAAGTTCATTTCTTTCCCTAACATGACATCAGCCACCCTGAAATGCCATCTTCAATCTTGCTAAGTGAGGAACAGGATTGATGCTGTGCCTCCCACCCCCAGGATCATGACTGAGTTGTCTGAGCAACTGGAAAGGAGCTGGTACCCACTTTTTCTTTCCTTGTAAGACTTTCCTTAGTGCAAACTGTAGATTTACTGACACCTGATAGATAGAAAATCTGTGTTCAATTATCCAAACTGTTTAATCAAATAAATGGAAACATCTAGCATTGTCTTTTTTTTTTTTTTAATTTGGTATTTCAATTTTATTTGGTTTGGAAACTGCATTGTTTCAATATTTCCTCTATTTAAGGAGAAAAGTTCAAAATTAAAATGCCTTACCAAACCCAAACAAAATTATTAGAACTTCTCAGTTTAGTGCCTTTTTTTTTTAATATTCCATTTTTTTCTCCAAATAAGGCCTCTATTTATTCATCCCAAATACCAAAAGGAATCTGAATCCTCCCCACACTGTCAAAAGTGGTTTTGAGAATGAGCGATGCTCCATCACTTCTCCTCCTCTTGTCTTGCTCTTAGCAAGCCCTCTGTGCAAGCACTGAAAGCCTGACTGATCTTTGGATTGCTGTGTGACCCAGCAAACCCGGCTGCAAAGCAGTTATTAACCTTACTCCTTGTCACTGTGCTCCTTTCCACATCTCTAAGAGATATATTCTAAAATCCGGGCCGTGGAGGAAAACAGGTTAAAGGAGATGGAGAACACGGTGGAGGAGAGTTTCAGCTGGTCCTTCTTAACTCCACGTCAGGGCTATTGCTGTGGAAGCTGGAAAACAATAGCCACGAATTCTCCACAGCACTAAACCATTAATTATGGCTTGTGAAGCATAAGGAAAAGCTGGAGAGCCTCTGGGCCAAGAGTTATTGGCTTCTGTCCCAGAAAGTGTTGGATAGGATCAGTCCAGTGGAGCCAGAGCTAACAATCATCCAGGACTTTAAAAGTTCACCACCACCTGTTGACCCGAAGTGGTCTTTCCTAAGCTAAAAGGAACCTCAGAGGTATGTCAGCAGTGAATGGTGCGCTCCTGCAATGCACTCCCCAAGAGAAGGAAATCAATTACTGTGATGGAGAGCTGCTACATGGTGATCCCCACCAACTTGGAGTGTCCAGACCCTGCCTTTTCAAAGGAGGTAAGAAGGAGGAAGAAGGAAGTTTGAGGCTTTCCTTGAGTTTCACACTGATGAAAACCAGAACATTTCTTCCTTCTGTCATGATGACTTGGTGTGTCAAAGACTGAAGAGGCTCCTTCCTCAGTGCTTAATTTCATCCTTGCTGACCTCTGACATACCTCCTAGTGTGATTAGGGCTGTGCTGATCACCATCTGTCCCATGTCACCACTGCAAGTCATTGCCCTGGACCAGCAGCTTGGCTGTTCCTCACCCGCACCCCATGGACAGCAGCACAGAAGAGAAAGAAACCCCGAGTCAAGTGAGGCAGTACCTGCCCTTGTCCAGGCAATCACAGGAGGAGGGTGACCCTCAGCAGAGCAGGAGAAATCCACACTTTGTCCCTCAGTCACTGTCTGATCAGTGGGGGTGAGGAGAAACCTGGGAGAATCTGGAGGGGAAAGCAGGAAAAACTCAGGCAACAAGTTTGGGTGAATTCTCAGTTCATGGGAGCAGAATCAGTCACGGGGCTTAAACATAGCACTTTATCCCAGAAAAATCCTCAGCCTAGGACTCCTCACCTTGCACTATGATCCTTGCTGTCGCCTGGATGGACCCCTCGGTGTTGCTGGCATTGCAGTTGTACTGTCCCTGGTCTGAGAAGGTGACGTTCTGAATGAAGAGTCCTCCAGAGCTGGTGATAGTGAAACGGGAATCCTGTGGTAAAGGAGAGCCTGTGCCAAGGGTCCAGCTGATGCGAGGGTGGGGGTGCCCAGAGACCCCACACTCCAAGGTGACGCTTTCCCCAATCAGCACTTCAGTGTTCTGCGGCTGGATCACAAAAGTGGGCTTGGCTGGAAGGAAACAAGTGCTTCAGAAACGAGAAGCCCTGCTGCCTCCTCAGTTATGGGCAAGAATTGCTTGGACTCCTCATGCAGCCCACCTAGCAGTCACCTGGCTCTTCCCTGACCTCCAAATCCTCCATCTGAGAAACTCCCCCAGTGTCACTTCTTCCTACCACCTCCCCAAGCTGGTCACTTAGTGCTGGAGCATCCCCACCCCTGTGTCCCCTGCACCTGTGCTGTAGAATTCATCCCAGCCTCCAAACTCCCTCTCCAGCCCCAAATTACGTTCAATCTCTAAATCCCCAGTTTCCTACCCCCATGAAGAAACCCCCCAAAGCTCAGACCACGCTACACTGTTGGCCACTCTCTTCCCAACCCGAGCTGGGCCTTCAAGAGGTGCACAAAGCTCAATTACATGGGGTGCCAAAATAGCGCAGAACGACTTCTTGCGTCTTGACCTCCCCAGCTATGTTCTTGGCCATGCACTGGTAGACGCCTTTGTCGGACTCCTTGGTATTCTGGATCATCAAGGTACCGTCTTGCAAGAGGTTGAGGCGATTGTCATCTTTCATGTCGATCTCGTTACTGAAAAACAGCCACAAACAGGCAAAGTCTGAAAGGAGTGAAGACCAACGGTCTTCCCTTGAGCTGCTGGTGGGGCTTTGCGTGCACTGCAGTCAGCTGGTGTTCCCTGGAGCTGTTCTGAGACTTCATGAAATTTATAGCAAAAGTTATGATTTAGAGCGCTGAACTCCAGCTCCAGCTCTGATTTACTCCCTGGGTGAGCTACTTTTCCTCTCACCACTGATTACAGACGACGTTTACAGCCCATGGGGAGAGCATACTGTTCCCAAGCAATAGCATCATTGCTATTGTCAGGGCATCTAGGCCCAGAAAGCTTGTTCTCATTATTTACTAAGTGCAAATATAATAATGAATTAATATTGTTATTGTGTGCAGCCGTCTCTATCCGAATGGGCTCAAAGGCCTCAGGGGGAAAAAAAGCTCTGAGTAAGTCACTGTGGGACCCCAGCACAGCTTGGACTCCAACCCAACCCAAGAGCTGTGAAACATCTTCTTTCTTTCTACAATGACCTGCGACTCCTGGATCCAAGCCCGCGGCAGAAGGTCCCACTGTTGCATCCCATTTGTCCCAACACGAAGGAATCTTGGAGGGCTGCAGATGATTGAAGAGGGAGAAGGGACCTCTCCCCGCCTAGGACAAAGGCTGAACCCACTATGCAAACTAATATGCTTGCTGGGCATTTATTTAATTCCTCTGATGTCTCCTCGCTCTAGTCATATCTCGTTTGTGGAACATTTATTATCATTACCCCTCTTACAATGCTATTTTTGGGAGCCTGCCAGCATTTCCCTAACAAAACCTTCCTTCCAGGGGACTTTACTCAGCCATAAACTTTTGCTCCGTGCTGAAACTCTGCCTGGTGGGGAGTCAGCTGAAGAAGCATACATTGATCATTTTTATTAATAACCGAGAGCCCTATTCAGGCTCCCACAGACAAGAAGCTCGTAAAGCAGCAAAGTTACTTCACTTCCACAGTGGGCAACTGCTTGAGCACAGAATATTTTATTGCGTAGCATTTCCCAGAAACAATTTAGCATCCAGCATGGCCATATAATTTTTTTCAGCGTTGCTGTATAGAATGATAATCTGCTTTGCAAGGTCTGCCTTTCAGTGGAGAGCAGTGATTTTTCCCTTGGAAAAAAAAAAGCCATTCTCCCAGCCTGCAAGGCCTCCAGTGAGAAAAAATGAGAGACTCGAAGTATTTCAGCAGTTAATAAATGGCAAGCATGGTGGCTTAGAGTGACATGAAATACTAATTTTACTTTTTTTTTCTGATCAAAAGACAATTGCTTTTAGCCTGCAGAGCATGTTTATGGGAAAGTTATAAGCTCTTGGAATCCATCACAAATGCAGATGAAACATTTCAAATGCAGATGAAAACACCCCTTGAATTACGTGGTCACCAGAGAATGCTATTAAAAGGAAGGTAAATACAACCCATAGAATATCCATTTCTTTTCTTTTTTTTTTTTTTCCCTTTTTTTTTTATGTTGCATGAAACAGCTTTTGTAATTACAGGCAGTCACTAAAGAGCTCGGTGCTTGAAAACTTTTGCTACCCCAGGGCTCATTGTGTGCGACTTACTTGTTGTGCAGCCAAATAATGGCAGGCTTTGGGTTGCCTTCTGCCCTGCAGGTGAAATAAACCGTGTTTCCCAAGAGGACGTCGACGTCGTGGGGTTCGGAGGTTATGCGAGGCCTCTCTGCAAAAGACAGTTTTAACACAACCCGGTGTCGAGCAGCACAAAACCACCTACAGCCCAACCGGAGTGTAGGGGACAACGCAACACCCGTCCTGCAACCCCCCATCGAGCCCTTGGCACAACGGCACCTTCTCACAGCCACCCCGAGACTTCTCACCAACGTGTAGATGTGTTCTGTTTGTTAACCTGCTATTCTTTACATTTAGGTAATTTCTCACTGAAAAATGCCATTTTCATGGAATCACAGAATTGTCAGAGTGGGAAGGGACCTCTAGAGATCTCCCCTGCGAAAGCAGGATTGTCCAGAGCACGTGATTCAGGACAGCATCCAGGTGGGTCTTGAAAATCTCCAGAGACGGGGACTCCAAAACTTCCCTGGGCAGCCTGTTCCAGGGCTCTGGCACCCTCACCGTAAAGAGGTTTTTTCTCATGTTTGGACAGAACTTCCCATGTTCCAGCTTATGCCTGGAACCACTGGGAACCATCTGAAAAGAGTCTGGTTCCATCCTCCTTCAACCCACACTTTATATTTTCGTAAGCATGAATGAACCTTTTCAATGAAAGGTTTTGTCAATGTCCTCTTGGGAGGGAAGAGCATCATTCATCTGAGCCCACTAAAAGCCCTGGGGAACTGAAGAGGCAGTACATTGGGCAGTGGATGGGCTCCCTGCTCAGCCCCTGGCAGCACTGGGACAAAACACACCTGGCTGGACACTGCTTCACCATAGTTCCCCCAAGAACTAATGGCTAATGGACTAATTCATCAGCCCATCCCTGTTCACCAAGCCTTTCACTCTGTGCTTCACTTTAAGATGTACTCAAGCACTAAGTTAGACATTTAGAGGATGTGCTAAAATGGGAAGGAATTTATGTGCGTGACCTGGAACGCTTGATCTCAATTCAGCAGAATACTTACCCATCTAACAATGTGTACCATCACC
>JAOQGH010000005.1:3607480-3630489 GCA_025769975.1 Gallinago jamesoni
GTCTCCTTCTCTGGAGACATTCAAAACCCACCTGGACAAGTTCCTGTGCAACGTGCTCTAGGTAGACCCGCTCTGGCAGCGGGGTTGGACTAGATGATCTCCAGAGGTCCCTTCCAACCCCGTATGATTCTATGATTCTATGGATCCTCAGGGAGGAAGAAAGGAATAAATAGCCTTACTACAAGACACTTATTCCCAGCCTCAGAATTGCAACACTTCTGAGTGAGATCATGAGTTTGCTGAGAATTAATTTGTGGAAAAAGTCCCTGAACAACCAGATAAAACTCTGAAACCGGTCCTGCTTGTTGCTGAATTTTGGACTGGAGACATCTTCCAGCCTGCATTTGTCTGTAATTCTAACAGGGGCTCCCAGCAAGAGCAGAAATGGCTGCCATTGGGCTATTCTCTTTCTGTGGAAGGAAGGCAGAGTCTCCAAAGACAGAGATGGAGCAGTTCCAAACTGGAACATGTGGATCTAAATGGCACAATAATGTGAAACGTCCAGCTCTTGCTAATGCAGGTTAATGTTTTTAGTTCCACTAAAATCTCAAGTGTGACCTGCTATTCCAGAAGCCTGGAAGACCTTCTGCACTGCCCCAGGTCACCCCTGGCCATCAGCAAAGAAGACTTGGGGTCTGCAGAGCAACACACTGTGATACCTGAGGCTCATTGTCCCATTACGTGACATTCACCGGCCAAAGTGACACATTTCTGACCTTTACATGGATTTCGGTTTGGTTTCCAAGTTGCCTGAACTCTTCCCATTTATTTTACACAGGCATAAATTTCACAGCAGATGCTGATTAATCACGGACCTACAAATACTGATTCTGCTGTTGTAGCTGAGTGCATTGAGAAATAATTGCCTGAGCCACCACATGGCTGTTTGGTTTGTAATGGAAGGATTCGTGATAAATGGTCCACTATCGGATCGCAACCCGAGCGATGGTGACTCAGATCCTGCAGCGGAGGGCAACAGCGGGGAGAGACTTTTGTGCTTTAATAAGTCTCAGATGTCTCCTGTCATTGCTTTGGACCTCGAGGAAAGCATCTGATACCGTCCATCAATTGGGTTATACTTTTTCTTCTTGAAAAGCTGGCGTATGGGGTGCAGGAAAACGGGGTAGGATTTGAGCGAAGCAAATTCTTTTGGAATCATGCCTGCCCGGGATTGAAAACAGATGGGACTTGCAGCGGGTTGTTTGTTGGTTTTGTGGCTTTGTTGTGTTTTTTTTTTCTTGTTTTTTTTTTCTTTTATTCGTGACATCAAGTCTGGAACGCTTATTGTTAAAATCTCACTGTGGCCAGCATCATCCCCTCTCTGAGCAGCGCTGAGCCGGTACCTGCTTCCTCTGTTTTCTCCCAGGCATCCCCGCTGAGCCGGCTGATGAAAAACCACCTTGCACACAAGGTAGCACACCTATTATTAAACTCGCCTGAAACTTCCCTTTATGCTCTGTCCGCTTCTGGAGAACAAGCTGAATCTTACCCCTTTTACAGCAAAATCCCGCGTTACATTCCAGCCCTATAAATGCTGTCATTTGGCACAATCCATGAATTAGAGCGGTTTCACCTTTGGCCCCAGTTCTCCAGGGAGGCAAATAAATCCTCTACTTCAAATATCCATGCTCACACTCTCTCCTTATGTGCACATGTATTTACACACATGCACATAATCACATAATGTATGACGACCCCAATCCCAGTTTAGCAAGCTGCTTTAGAAGAGTCAGACCTCAGTCTTCCCATTTCACCTTGAGCATGGAGCACAGAGAGTCAAAAACCAAATCCCTTTTGATTGAATAAACAGCACGGATTTGCAATACACAGAAGGGGGAGCAAATAAGGACTGCCAGAGTGTCCCTGTGACGGGATCCAGCTGCCAGGAAAACATGGGAGGCTCCATTCACCCCAGAGAGCCAGACAGTTCGGAGGGAAGGTCATTAGTTTGTTTGGATCCATCATCTTCCCCCCGTTGCAGTTTCCAGATGGTTTACAGCATGTAAGCACCACCATCGCTCCCACAGAAACCCCGCTGCCCCAGCTCTCAGCTTGTCCTGCATCCATTCATTTTCAGCAAAGGTTTGGATGCGAAACTCCACCAGCACCTTCAGTTCAAGCAAAAGGCCAGATCCTGCTCCAGGAGTCCCAGCAAACATACACACAGCAGCCCAGCTGCCTTCTGCTTCAAGACATCCTACAGACCCCTGTCTCCTCCCATCGTAAGGTCCTTGGACGTAAAGGGAATCAGAAGCCCAGCTGGGTTCTTCCTAGGCTCCAGAGGTTGAGGGTCAGGAGAAAACATACAGATGAGTTGGACTAGATGATCTCTATGGTCCCTTCCAACTCTAATAATTCAGTGAAATTCTAATAATTCAGGACGTCAGTAGGAAGAGACCCCAGCATTAACTAACCAAGACCAGTTCTGGGACCAGCTGTTTCCAAATGAAGCCAGTGAAGTCTTGCTAAGCTGGATGATAAAACAGTAGAAGCCTCGTCCTACTCCTTGCTAAGCATCTAGTACTCTCCCCGTCTGGAAACACAGCGCTCGGGCTAGAGGGGCCCATAAATCAGCTCTTGCACCCATCATGGTCAGCAACAAACAAGCCTCGTTTGTACTTACAGCTGTTCCAGAGAACGAAGCCCATTGAAGGCATGTTGCTGGATGCTCTGAATTTCGTTTTTATAAAGGTAGCTTTCAAAAGGAGAGAAAGAAAAAAAACCAAAGCATTAGGGGAACTGATCAGCAGTTGTGTTGTAAAGAGACACAGGAAACCAGGGATGAACCTCAGCCCAGAGCAAAGCTTCTGGGATTCAAGGGCAGCCTTTTATAGCTGTGACATGAACACCCAGAAACTCTGAGCACATAAAATACACCCCTGACTGGGAAACATTAGAAGTGGGTTGTTACATTTCAAAGAGGTTAGGAAAACTAGTGAGCTACCAACTCACAGGTATTTCAGGTTCTCCAGATCTTCAAAGGATCTTCTCACAATTTGTTTTATTTGATTGTTGTTCAGCAGCCTGTTCAAATCAAGAAAGAAAAACACAACCGGTGAGTTCAACACGTGTGATACTTGTGGCATTTTTGTGCCTGGACACCAAGTCTCACAGAGTTTAAGATTTTAAGGGGTCAGCAGATCAAAGCTTGGATCCTCACCCCAGTTAAGTCAATGAGAAGGTTTCTTTCCCAGAGGTGCCAAGTGCTTCCAATATTTACAATGTTCAAGGACTTTTTTTTAGCTTTTGCTAGAGTGGTTTTCAGCCAAAGTTACAATTTTGGCGAGGAAAGGATGAGGGAAAGGAGACAGGCAGGAGGAAGTGGAGGGGAAGGGGAAATTAAATCACTGCTGCCACTCTTTTACAATCACAATGATTTTTGAAGGTGCATGCTTGTGTTCAACACTTGAGCAGGGGCACGCAGAGCCAGTTTTTAAGAGCACAAACACAGTTTAAAACATCAGTTCACAGTGGAGTTACAGGAGTTATAAAACAGTAATGCTTTGCTCTGGTCACTTTGTATACAAATATGTGCAAATGAAAAATAAATACATACAGATCTGACTCATGAGGCCATTCAGAGGCAGCCTCTTTCGATCTAGAGAACCTTCTGCCAGATTTTAATGCAAAACCTATGGACAGCATCGCATTGGCAAGCAATCTCCCACTTGTATGTGCAGTTGCCATGACTGTGCATGCAAATGTTGGCTGGTGCCCATGACCAGAAACACAGCTCAACCTTGTCATGACCACGCTGTGGTAACCACGCAGCTGAACGCTACAAAAGCCTCTTCTGCACCCACTGCCAACCTCAACACCAAGAAAAATAAATAAATCACTTATAAATAGCTCTGTAATAGACGGCGCTTAACTATTCATCATGGCTGCCCAACTGCACTCCTGTGGGTCCTTTGCTGGGATGTTCATATCTGGCAAAGCTGGCTGTGGCCGCAGAGCTGGTGGAGCTGACGGCCCAATGGCTCAGAGCAGGGATTTCACTGGCCACACTTAGTTTTAAAATTCCTAGATGGAGATATGGATGGAGAGCTGCAACCATGTACTGCAAAGATTTGTTTTCCTAGTGTTGTAGAAAAAAAACTGCTATTCCCTCTGCAATTAGCCAGACCTTGCAATGTTGGGTCAAGCTCAACACGTGTATTGGATGTGCATTTTCTGTTTTACAAGCTCCTTTTTTGTCCTAGCCGTGCTCCTCAGAAACAATCTGCCACCAGACAGCAGGTGAGGAGACAGTTCAACACTTTCCCAGTAGAAAAGGCCAATCTTTGGTCCCACTTTGCTGGAGAAAATAGAGTCTCTGGCACTACAAGGAAAGGTCTCTTCCTGGGAAGAAGAGTTTGTGCAGGTAAAGGATGGAGACAAAAGACAAAGGCATGGGGGAAAAAAAAAAAAGGAAGAAAATGAGTGGGAAAAGAAGATAAAATCAAATGCCAGAGGAATGCAAAGATAAAAGGTGTTGGAGACATATTATGGCTGCTTCACAGGTTACCACCAGGCACCTGAGTCACACCAACTTTCCACCACCTTGTTCTCAGGCAGAGTATTACATGAAGGGTCCAAAAGAAACTCTAATGCAAAGAAACCTTTGAAAGTCAGAACACTAAGGTCTTGAGAAAAATCTCACTACCCTTGATTTGCCCATCCACTTCTGACTGGCCACCCTGCCACCTCGGGTGTGGGCACCACATCTGCACATCGCCAGGGATGCAGACAAGCAGCCCGAAGAGGTTAAGGCAGAAAGTTGCTGGAAAGTTTCTGCACAGCTGGAACCAATGCCTGAGGTTAAACAACCCAATTTCACGCATAAGGATGCAAAAATGATGTCAAGTCCTTGGAACACACGATCCTGCTTTGACAGCCAGATATGCCGAGTGGAAATACAGCCCCTGAACATCAACCCAAAGGTTTATTTGAGGATTGAACACCCAAGGACTGGAAATAACTGCTCGAGAGCAGCACGGGAGAGGGGTTTTGTCTATTTACCCACAGGACAAAGACAACACAGGCACCAACCGTGCGTGCTTCCTCCCCTGCCCGCTTTCATCTCCAGACAGGGGAGGATGGAGGCAGTTTGTTCTCCATTATCTGACCCTTGGCTCTACTTCTGAGGATGCCACAGGGGCCGACAAATGGGTGCCAGCTCCCATGCCATTTCCACAGATGTGAACACCCTGCCACGCAACTGGCATCGCTTCACAGGGGGCAGGAGACAACAACCAGGTGACCTCCTGGAGGCAGGGTGACACTGACAGCACCACGATGGTCTGCACTCCTTCATGACCCTTTATCTTTAACGCAATGAGTTTGGACCAGGACTGAAGTTCAGGGGGGGCTTTCAAATTGCGACATGTTGTCTGACTGCACTAACCTAGTACTTTTTTTTTTTTTTTTCTTGGCTATTCAGGATGGTTCAAGGGGATGTAATCAGTGATCCCAGCCAAATAAGACAAATTCTGGAAGTTCAGAAGGCATGCAGTACACAAGCCTCTTATCTCATCGTCTGATACCTAATAATGCGTTCATTGCCTGATTAAAGGTTAAAAAGCGTATGGAAGAAGCCATCTCTGTTTCCTGTCTCAGGATTCCCCATTGAAATAGAAGGACATGTTCTGGAAAACACTCAAAAGTGAGATACTTTATGAAGTCCATCATAGCCCGCATATTCCAAAACACTGCTTTCAGAGAAATCCATAGACAAGACAGCACATCTGGATCCTAGAAAGACTTTAACTGGCTCGTGCACAGCTGTCTGCTCTCAACTCCTGGGCAATTCACCCAGCCAGAGAACTCTGCAAAATCCTGGCATGACCTGGATACTGATCCCGGCTGCAATCAATAGCAAACCACCCCAATTCCTGCTAATGTCAAAGAGAACTGAATGCTGAGATCTCCTGCTAACCCCATCTGCTGGGAATAAACGCTCTGGCAGACAGAAGCTGGAAAGATCATTATTGATGCATGCCTTCAGGATTCCCTTTAGCAAAACAAGCTAAATTAAAAGTATCAGAAGCACTTTTCCTGGAGCTTATCAAAAGATAGCAGAACGGGGTGGCATTCCCCTTTGTGCCAGCTGGTGAACTGGGCTCCAAATGAGTACGTAAACTCAATCATACGGGTTTTATTCCTGAAAAATTCTTCTGGGAGGTTTGAGATATACAAGCACCATGAGATCCGGCCCAGATTCACTGAGAGAACATTTTACATTCAGTTTCCTTTAGGTTTTACGTCCTGACTGCCCCTCCCTTCTCCTTCCCCACCCTCTCTCTGGGCTGCCAAGCACACACTTAAGTTGCATTAAATGAGCCGTTTTCTGTTTTGAAGAATGTATTAAATGATGTGACAGCACAGAATTCAGACTCAAAACGTGTACTCCTTCCTTTTTCTGTTTGACAAACCACATGCTACAGTCATTGTGACATAACAGCTTTTTTTTTTTCCTTCCCACCATTAATAGAAATCATCACGTAGTGTATTTAAAGAGGGAGGAAAAGTGAGTTTAATATTCAGCCATGCATTCTCCCTTGTTGACAGAATGATCTGGAAAAGCCATTTCCCATATTTGAGGGGGAAACTTTTATTCTGAGATCCAAGCAGGTCCCGACATCCCCTCCTTGCTGGCAGGAACACGTTCTCTCAAGAGCTACTACAGGGTTGAAGACAGAGTCTCCACGTTACTCCTGTCATTCACCCTGAAACCCTTTACAAGCAGCATCAGAAGCAGAGCTGCAGCGCTCACCAGAAGTGCCTTTTTCTCTTGACTCAGAAGAGAAAGAAATATGATGTGAGCAAGGACATTGACAGGGCAAAGGTACAAGCAGAAGCACATACCACCATGTGGTCTCCACAGAGTCCCAATTCTCTAGGGTGCCCATGTCACAGGCAGAACAAAATACACACTGGGGAGGTTAAGATATGGTGCTTTTGTCCCAGGGGTGGACATTTCTATAGACAATGTGGGAGAGATTCAAGTATCAGCAGCCATTTGTTTGTGATGGCCTTGGTTTGAAAAGACAGCAATCAACCAGCTGGGTCAACGTGGCAGGGTACTGCTCTCCTGCGGGAACACGTAAGGGGACAGTCATGCAGGGGTGTCGTCATCCATCCCCACCCGAAGATGACCTAAAGGAGCAAAAACTGGAAAGCCATGAGCTGCTGTGCCTCACCACGGGCTCACAGTGTGTTGGCTGTCCTCCCCACTCCTCCATCTGCTGTGAGCTAACGTTGGGCTAAGTGTGGCTGGCACTGGCAAACTCAAGCCAAACATCTGCCGAGGAGCTGGGGGTATTTTGTGGATGGCATACAAGAGATTTTTTTCCCCTCCTTCTCCCTGCTACCCCTTTTTTTTTTTTTTTTTTTTTAACCAAGGGGACATATTAACGGTTTAAAAATACACAAAGGAGATCCTGACATCAACATCTTCATGGGAACTAAGAGGCGATAGGAAGGGATGAGGGAATCCTTCAACTCTCAGACTTCTAGTCCAGGAGGCCTTCTCCAATGCACACAACATTGCAGGGAGCAAGCCCCCAGGGGTGCAGAAATTAGGATAATTGCTCATTACCTGTGGTGCTGCACCAGGAGTCCCCAGCCAGAAAAATAAAATGAGTGTAACTCTCTCTTCCACAAACAAACAGTGATCCTGCTTTTAATTTTAAAGCAGTGCTCTGTAATTTATCAAATCTCCCACACCAGGGAGAGAAGAGAAAGAGCCAGGGGAAGCTTTGAGCTGTCAAAAAAAGCCCCACTGGGCATCCCCGGCAGGTTCCTCTTCCATCAGTTTCACAGCCCACCTCCCCACATCCAACACAGGCTACAAAGGTTTCCTTATCAGGGTGGTTTATCAACTGTCAAACTTGGACATACTACAGCCATCCTGCCCAAAAAGAGGCGCAGAACAGAAGCTTCACCAGAATCTGCTGCCCTTCCTCTGCCAGGCCAAAGCACTGCAGGAAAAGACTGTTTTCAAAGCATTTATTTGCTTAAAGAACATTTCTTTAAGTCCCATGGCAGAGAGTTGCAAGCTCAGAGCTTTGCACGTGGAACCTGAGCTATTCTATCCTCCAAACCTCTTGCTTCAAATATTCTGGCCAAACTTTTCCAGCAAGTCTCTCAGGGATTTTAAAGGATTTATTCTCTTTATCACTCTAAGACCTATATGAGTCCTCAGGCAAAAGTTTACCACCTAAGAAACATCAGCAAATTCTTCAGCTCTTATCAGTTTTGATGTGGGAATTGGACAACCCAAAGTTCCTGGAGAGCAATTTGCTTTCAGAGTGCGAGGTCTGATGCACTTTCATTCAGTTATCAAGCTCCTCATCCGTGGGAGTTAACTACTACAAGGATGAGAATAACTGATTTTTCCAGTTTTCTGGCCAAACCTGGAAATCCAACCAAGCATACGAAGTACTATCTAAACGGAAAGGTTTCCTTTGCAAAACCAGTTGATTTCCAGATCAAATATGAAAATGCAGTATTTTGTTAGAGCAGTGTTTCACCCAGTCCAGTATTGCAGCTCTGATGGAATATCATCACAGGGCAGTATTTAGGGAAAGCAGGAGAGCATCTGCCCACCATTCCTCCTACTGCCCTAGCATCCATGATCATCACGTTAAGGATGTTAAGGGAGTACAATCGTGCCTGTTCCCTTTAGTTCATGGACTTGCTGTCCTTGAGGTCCCTTTCCAGGAGGGTGTGGAGACAGAAAACAAAAAGACTTGGACAAGTTCATGGAGCATAAACAGGTATTTTAGACAGGTCTTTCCACCTCAGCCAGGCTGCATATCTACATTTAGCTTTAAGCAGAGAGGCAGGAGCCAGAGAGAGAGAAGCAGAACTCTTGCAGATGTGAGGGAACTGCCCAGAGCAAGGCACTGGCAGGGCAGGAACTGGGATCTCTTAGAAAGCTCCACAGGTTGGGTGGAGCATCTCTCCAAGTGAAGCCCTGCCAGCATCCTCCGATTCCCCAGGGTTCGGCTGGAACTAGCCTGGCGGTCCTGCCGAGCTGCCTGCCAAACATCTGTCTGCATCCCACAGGGATGACATCACTTGGAACGGCTTGTCTTCTAGACTCAGGAGAGCTTCGGGGTGGAAGAGCAGGTCTGGAGATCAAGATGCCTCAACAGAGCTTTATCATAAAGTAAAACCCCACAAACTCAGACTCTATTTTCTCTCCAGATATTTCAGGCGCGTTTATCACCCTATCTCAAATGACAGAAACCCATCCAAAGTATCCTCTCTCTATATATATTATTTTTGGTAATTAAGTACCGTGTGGTGCTTAATGGACTCACATGGGTTGGTTTTGTGTTCTGGATGAACAGCTTCATTTGCAATAAAGCTTTCTACCTCTCTATCAGTGCTATGAGCATTGGGTACTTCGAAGCATCCTGGACTCATGGTTTGGCCAACCAGTCCCACACACACAGCGGAGCGATCTTTCGCAAATGTTGATTTTTAAAAGATAGCTATTGAAGAAGTCCCGATGATAAAGTCCTGGTGGATTCCCACTCTTTCTACAGCTCCTTGCAACTGACTGAATGCCTTATTGCCCCTTCTTTCAGCACTGCCGTCTTTATGGGATAAGGGACTTCAGAGCTCTCAAAGACAGACACAAAAAACCAATCGGGACTTTCTCTTGTCATTTGGGACCATTAAAGCACAAACCCAGGAAATAAGAACATCTGGTGCTCAGAGCAGGTTCCCAAGGAAGCCCTCACAGAGAGATTTGGGCTTGGACCTGGAAATCCTATAGCTGTTAGCGCCGTGTTACATTTCGGATAATCAGATCTGAGTCTCAACAAGCCAATTACATCCAGCACGGTGCTGTGCTGCCACAGCTTCTGTTCCTCATTTCCTCTGCTCCTCATTCTTGGCTACACGGTGGGGATGTAATACTCAGATCTGTCTTCAGACCCTCAGCCTTACAATGGCAAGAAGCAGCAAAGGCTCCCACTATTGCCTTTGAGCAGAGTGAGAAGCTTGTTAGAGCAGAACATCACACGGATGGGAGCACGTCTGCCCTGGCTGGGATGCAGGAGTGAAGGAACTACTTTCCATTCCAACCTGCAGTAGGATAAACATAGGCATTTATTCTAGGGCAGGGCTTAGGGATGAGGCAGTATTTGGAAGGATAGACTCTCGCTTCAGTCAAAGTCACATCAAGCAACTCATGTGATTTATGCATTTGAGAAGGTCATAGCATCATAGAATGGTTTGGGTTGGAAGGGAGCTTAAAGATCATCCAGTTCCAGCCCCCCTGCCCTGGGCAGGGACACCTCCCACCACATCAGGTTACTCCAAGCCCCATCCAGCCTGGCCTTGGACACCTCCAGGGATGGGGCAGCCACAGCTTCTCTGGGCAACCTGGGCCAGGGCCTCACCACCCTCACAGAAATTATTTTCCTCCTAATATCTAATCTAAATCTCCCCTCTTTCATTTTAAAACCGCTGGCCCTCATCCTGTGGTTCCCCTCCCTGATCAAGAGTCCTTTCCCATCTCTCCTGTACCCCCTTTAGGTACCGAAAGGCTGCTCTAAGGTCTCTCCAGAGCCTTCTCTTCTGCAGGCTGAACAGAAAGGAATAGAAAGGAAGAAGAAGATTTTAATGCATCCCTCTGCTATCTTGGTCCCAGGCCAGACCTGTTTTTATGGGCTACTCTAAAGCCATACCTGCTGAAACATCCTCAGGCAGTGGCAGTATGAATCAGGATTTTTAATTTTTTTAAAAAAAGACTGGTTAATTACCAAAATGAAAGTCATTAAAATACACATGTAATTAAGAGAGGATAAGAAACATGATCCAAGGTAGAACAGAGAGAATTTTAAAGCTTTAGTTTGATACACACAACTTAGCTGAAATAACTAAAAGTCCAAGGCCATCTTTCAGCCATTCTAGGGGACAGAATTAACCTAAGTGAAAAATGGATTATCCTGACTGCAGGATCACCGAGGGGAACTTACAGCGTGTTGAGGTTCTTCAGTCTTCTGAAGGCTCCAGGTTGTATCTCTTTGATGTGGTTGAAGCGTAAATCCCTAAAAGCAGAAAACACAATCATTGCACTCGTGACATGAACAAGCCGTAGCACTCAGCATCATCCACGGCAGGAAGGGAGGAGGGCTGCTGGGAGAGTGTCCCACCAGCCCTATGTGAACTGGAGAAATGGAGACAAAAGAGGAGGGAAGGGGGTGGAGGAGGAGTGGGGACAATGGCTGGGGTCTACTCTTGTCTGCAAAGTCAGCCAACAGCCAGGGCGAGCTTATACTTATAAAATTCATTTTAATTTCACAGCAAACAAGTCTAAAACAAGTGATCCTCTCCGTGACCACCGGTCAGGGTCTGCTGCTCAATACTCCAAGTTCACGTGCAATTGCACTTGTGTCTCATACTGGTTTGTAGAGGAATGCACCTCATCATGTGGGCCCGTTTTTCAGCTCCCTAGCAAAATTATCTTTGCCCTAAAACGGTTAAATCTGATCAAATAACCTCATATAATAAGCATTTCACATTCTGCTCTGCAATGGTCCAAGAATCAGAACAGCTTATCGCTGCCTGCATTTCAAATCTGTGCCAACTTCAATTAGAATTAGTGGAGTCCAGGGGATTCTGGCAAATTTCAAGGGCCGTCCATGTAACTACATCGACTCGGAGCCCTAAAACATGGATTTTTGATTGCTAATGAGATAATAAAATAAGAGCTAACTGGTTTAACCCGGTTAATCAAGTAGAAACACTTCTATAGGGAATGTGCATTGATTTGGAACCTTCCACGGTCCACTGTATTATAACAATTCGCAAAAGACTGACAAATGGTTTTTTGCTGCTAGTTTCTATCCAAAGCACAACAATGAAGCTGTTTTTTCTTTTCTTTTTTTTTTTTTTCCTCCTACTCTGTCTGATCTGTCACATTTAGAGAATAAACAGCTATTTCCCTGTTTAAGGCAGCCTTTTAAGGGCATTTGCTTTAAGAGATAAAAACACATGAATAAGCTGAATTGCCCGTCATTCTGGTGGTAAATTGCAGAGCACTTGGAAGCAGAGTTTAAAACAACAATTCTACGAACAGCTACAAGCTCAACACTTATTTTTAGAACGGGCATCAACAAGATTTGCATTCATATGAAATTAAGATTAGAAAGAGGTATATTCATTGCAGGTAGCTGTAAATGACAGCTCCAACTGACAGTGAGTATCCAAGGGGGCTGGAACACCTCTGAGCAAGTGCTTGAGAAGAGGATACACAGTAAGTAAAGCTGATTTTATCTTAAGATGTAATGTTGCTTTAGCTTAACAGTTTGCAAAAGTAGTTATTTTATGTGAAAAGATTCCTCCTAGGTTTTCTTACATTTAAGGGCAGAAAATGCACAGCGTTTTTCCCTAACTCAAGTTACACTGAACTATTAAATCTCTGCCTTGTTACTCCTTTTGTCATCACTGAATGCAACAGAGCACACGCCAGTGGAAGTTTTCTTTTCTGTTCTGTTTTCTCCTTTCTGTCACTTTTTAACTCTGAACAAAGGAGACAGAAGTCTAACGTAGGGAGAGGTCTCTCCCCTTTCTCCGTGGCAAGTATGGCACAGAGAAGAGCTAGAGGGCAGGAAGGAATTCAGTTTCCATGTTTAAAAAAAAAAAAAAAAATGTGTTGGAATTGTAATTTACAAGCACCATTTGTCCTCTGCAAACAGCAGTCCCCAGGGATCACCCCCTGGAATTGCAGTTTTTAACAGTAACTTTACCTTTGACATTTTGGCGTGTGTTGGGTTTTACTCGGGTTGCTTCAAAGGCGCCTTTCTTGCTCTTCTTGTTGGAAGGTGTTACATACCCCTCTCCCCCGAGGATGGGAATTTGAAGATAGCTGGGGGGGGATTTTTCAAGGCGGTGGCTGACACCATAAAGCCAAATACAATTAAACATTGGCGAAGGTGACAGCACAACGCGCCGAGTGTTCTCCGCGGCCCCATTAAAAGGAAATGAGGAAAGACCAGATCATGAAAAACAGGTGAAGAAATGCAAACTTGATTTATACGCTGTAATGCACAGACACCAACTTTGCCTGCCCCGGGTGGGGGGCTGTAAAGAGCTGTATAATTAGTCCAGGCAGCTGGCTACAGGTAATAGGGAACATAACAAATAAATGGAAGAAATACACAGGGGTCAAGGCTGAAGCTGTTGATCCTCATGGAAGGCAGTGGGAAGCAGGCGGCGAGGTTTAAAATACCACTTTGGGTCACAGGCTGCAGGTGGAGGGAAAAAAAGCAAAATCAAACCATTTTAATGAAGAAAGACAACTGCCATCCTTCACACCCCAGCGTTCACACATGAGTGCATGGCTCCCACAGCTGAAACAAAACGTGAAACCCAGGCCCACAGGTGACCGAAAACAACTCTGAAAACCCAGAAAAATAAAACACAAGCTCCTCTGCTCCCCAGGTTGGTTTCACAATCGGTTGTTTGCTGAAAACAGCTTGGAAACACTGCTGTGGAAGTTTGCAGCTGGGCTCCCCAAGCGAGTCCGACTTCCCAGGCAGTGGGTTTCTTCACCTGCGAGAGCGACAAAGCCCCCCTGGGCTGCAGAGCCCGGCAGGACTGACCCTGTGTCACTAACAGAGGTGTCACAGCTGTCCCCTGGCTGGACCATCTCTCAGCTGTGGAGAAGTGGAGGGATGGAGAGATGCCTCCTGATATTTCCCGCTGCTGAGCAAGCAACGGGAGCCTGGTTTCATGCAGGAGCTTTTCCCCGACACCATCCCAAGGAGCATATAATAAAACTTTATCTTTATTTTTCTTCTGTTTTCTATTCCAGATAAGACATTTAAATGAGTCCCTGGATCCTAGCTGTCTTGCACTCCTTTGGAAAGCTCACTCTCCATCACACAAAGGCAACAGCTTTCCCCACAGACAAAAAAAATAGGGATCTGAAACAGCGCGTGTCTACTCCGAGCATGTCATTTCAAGAAGTGATGTGAATTAACTGGAGAGAATCCAGAGGAAAGCAATGGGAACGATCTGAAGTTGAGAAAACCTGACAACGAAAAGGACTGAAATGGCTTATTTAGCCATGGATACAATAACTAGGTCAGAACATCGCTCCAAATAGAAAAGGGCAAATAGTCACTGACTAAAACTGTCAGTTTCAGATATATTTTTTTTTTTTTCTAAAAAGCAAGGCTATTAAAACCCTCAGGTGGACTTCAGTGAGACAGGCATTAGCCACACATGGTTTAGGTAGTGTGGATCTTGGAGGCAGAGGGATGGACTAGACTATTTTGCCTCCTATACCCAAGGAAGCAGTAAGAAGCAGCTTAGTGTGGATGTCTCTGCAGAGCAAAGAAAGCCCTTGGAGGCAGAGAGGAACCCACACTTTCCTCCTTACCATTGCTTTAAAAAAAAAAAATAATCAACTTTGGCTTCTCCATTGTGCTTTCCTCAAGCCAGAAGTGTAGCCGGTAACGAACGCCATGTAGGGCTGCTCTGGGACATTCCTGGCTCGTGTGGATGGGATTGAGAACATTCCCCGCAGAGTTCGTCCCCCCTTACACAGAAACACTGGTTTCTCTCTCTTCCCAGGGCATTCGCTCTGGAAACTTTACATTTCTTTTCACTAACAAGTGTGCTTTTTTACGGGGACCCACCACACGGCTTCTCCCGTGCCAGCCCGTTCCAGCTGCCGTGTGGACCAGCAGCTGGGCTCCCTCACTCCCACCCTCTCCTTTCCACCTTGGAATTAGCAAAATAGGGGAGTAAATAATAAAATCCCTTGTGATTTAACTCTCCTCCACATTTTCAAGCCAGCTGTCTGGGATTAGAAGATATCTGTCCACAAGGAACACAAGGAATAGCTGCTGCTCAAGGATCTCAGATCCTTTTCTACCTTCACATACAGAGTTCCTGGAGGTCTGGGACAACAGCTGTTCTGCATCATGGAATACTGATCCCTCTGGGCAATACCAGCTTGACTGGCTCAGCAGAAAATCTCAGCAAACCCTCATCCCAAAGCACCCTAGCTTTGACACTGAACCCAGCTGGATAATCTAGGATCTGCTATTGAAATAACTCACCTTGGCTGACTCTGGAAACTCTTAACCCCGTTGTAGAGGTTTACCCAAAAATGCCCGAATTTGCATATGATGGATGAGGAAACAGGTCTTTACAGAATGAGACTTGAATCCTTGTGATCCTCTCAGCTGCTATTAGAACAATCAGTCCTGAAAGCATTGTGTTAAATAATTAACAGCGATTAGCATATAAAGCAATCTATGGCTTTTAGAAGAAGCTTCCACTTCTATTTAATCTATTTAGACTTTTACAGAATCATGTATTACTATGTTAACTAAGCAGATAATTAGCTACAAGAGGTATTTTACTGCAGTTCCATGAAAATTAGAGGGTTTGTTTCACTGAAGCATCTTTTGTGTTAAAAACTGTGCACAGCAACGATGCTGGCAGTTCTGGACCATTTCCCCCAGAACTGGTTGAGTAAACGGCAGAGGCAGAGAGTAAAGGTGGTTTGACAGAGATAAGACATGAGGTTCCTTCCAGTGTTTCCTGGGGAAGGGCGTGCGTGAAAATAATTTTAAATGCCATTTTAAAGTCAAGTTTCCCAAATATAAGAGCCAGAGCATTTATCAGAATGATGATCATCTCTCTTGCTTATCAGCAGAACATCAGAGTCAGCTCTGCAGGTTCCCCCGTCCTGCCAAAGAGCTCTACAATGGGCAGGAAGGGAAAACAGCCTTGCTGGGATAGAAATGAAGTCTTCCAGACCCACTGTCATTGGCTCCCCAACTCAGGAATGTCCCTCACACACACACACACACACACACACACACACGAGTCCCCACATGGCTTTAATAAATGACAGCCTTCATCTCCCAATCCCTACATGGCCAGCTGAGCATCGCCGTCTCCGTTAGGCAGCTGAGGAGACCGCAGGGAGGCTCAGGGCTGGGGGTTCTTCCAAGTCCCGGCTATTTTGGGGTGCACTAGCTTAAGACATCAAGATTTAACTGTTTGAGGAGTGAAGAGGAAGGAAAATGTGTTCAGCATGGAAATACTGATCAACCAGACGATATGGTTGTGGATGAAGCACTGAAGAGCACGCAGATGCAGAACAGGGTGTTGTTCTCTGCTGCGCTGCCACACTGCTTACATTTTAAAGTTTTAGGGATGGGCACACTAGATACTAATTAAGAAATTACCCCAGTGCCAGGGCAGGAGGGATCTGCTGGTGCTTCATCCCAGTGGCCACAGAACATCCCTTTAACTCTTGCCTTTAAAGCTAGGAGCAAAGAAAACCTCCAAAATATAGTTTTGGCCCTGTTCACGTATTCAAGCAGGGAGATTACACAGAAAACTGTTGACCTCATCACTCTTGGGTAATTTGAGTTATTACGTATTAGCAGGGGGGATGGAGATTAGGGCCTAATCCTAATCAAACCACCTAAGTCTATTCTTGGGTATTTGTGTCAGCAAGGAGCAGGACTCTCTTAACATAATGCAGGTTTCCTTTGCACCCTCTATTCAAGATATTGCCCACATCACATGAAAACAACTTTCCTTCCTTCAGATGTATGTTCCGACCCGGATCTGGAGGGAGTAAAAGAAAATTTCCCAGTGTAAAGATGTATTTACTTTTGAGTCCAAGAACCATTAGCACCGTGCCAGCTTAAACGAACGACTGGGGCATTCTTTAATACAGAATTTTATGTGGCACAAGTATCAGCTTTTTTTCTTTTTTAACAGCATGACCATTTAAGTCTTTACTCGGAACACAAACATTCTTTCACCAAAAACTATTGACTTCTCCTTAAAGAGCACAGAAAAAAAAATCCTGGTACACCTATGGGGAGAAGGATGTGGTGAGGTCAGTGAAAATGCAAATACTCAAGGGAAAACCAGATGATGAAGCCCTGTGAACTGATTTCTAAACACTTGAGGTAGCTACGATCCCAAGAGTTAGGATGCTTTCATTAAAAGATGCTGGAACGTTTCTAGGAAGGAAAATGCCTTTTAAATACCTTCCCTCCCCATTTTCCTTCCTGTGGAGGGACATGGAGAAACAGAACATACAGAAGACTCCGGTCACCTCTGAAAGGTTTAATGAGGATTAAATCCTAGAGCGAAAGAAGTCAGGAAGAGATCACACCTGGCACATCCAGAGTGTGGGGGTGTGCGTTTAATGGCTGCATATAAGACTATCGCACGCAGAGGAAATGAGTAATCCATTCTTCAACCCAAAGCACACGACAGAGACCACAACGGGAACAGCATTTCCAAGAACTCAGTTGCTCAGTAAACCTTTCCCCAACAAACGTGTAACGTTCCTTCTCAACGCTACGCTCCTGAAGACGGAGCAGGAGAGCTACAGCCTGTCCTAACTGCAGTGCATCCCGACCTGCGGGAGGATGAAAGGGACCCAGAGGCCACCAAACAAACAAAAGGAAACAAAACTTGCCAAGCTGGCCATGCTTCCCCTGCCCAATTAGCAACCAGGTCCGTGAACAAGTGGGTCACCTCCAGTTCATGCCAGCCAATGAGTTCAGATCCCAGATAAGGCGCCGCCTTTGCTTGTGCCCTCAGTGATGCTTCTCTGGAAGGGCTCATTCATTATGTGCTCTGCATAATGCAGAAAGGAGAATCACCCACGGATAATTGGATTGCAATCCATTAGCTGCCAGCCAGAGGGGAACTTCTCTCCATAGATTTCTTCTACTCATGCCCACACATTTCAGAGTTTATTGTTTCAAATGTCGCACTGTAGAACAAATGACTTAGAAGGTTAAAGACCTATTGAAATTTTCTGCGTCTATGTTTCACAGCTGTTCCCTTCTTTGGGCTGCTGGCGAAAAGAACCGCTTGAATCCCAGCGGTAACCAGCAGATCACATCTGGATAATCATGTTCCAGTTGAAGAGACAGCAGCCAAGATACGTTTGCAGTTATACACCATGAATTTTTATAGCTTACTTATAGGTACATGTGTATCCATTCCTGCCATCCCGTTCTCTGCTCGGGATAAAATGAACAGACTTCATTACCCAAGATAAATAGTCTATTGCTAAAAGCAGACATTGGGCCAGATCCTCAGCTGCACCCAGCTGGGACCGGGAAGGGAGGAGGGAAATGGTGACCCAAGAGGAGCCAGTAACAGCTCATCAATCCTGGAACTGGTTCCATGCCAACCCCAGCATCGCTGGGAGAAGGCGATGGGCTGCTCTACGTTACGCCAGCTGGCTACAGCCCCGAGGGGGCCATCTGCCAATGGGGCTCGTTGAAGCACAGCCTGTGCCGGCTACAAGGCTTCCCCACTCTTCAAGGATTGTTAGAGAGAGGGTGGCACGGAGTCCTGGAGGTCAGAAAGTCCCAAACTCCCAACTTCAAAGCAAACTCCATCTGGAAAGTGCAGCTGTTCTGCAAGGGATCCGAGCTGGAGCCTGGGATTGGGGTTTGTATCCACAGTCCCAGACTCGGTCCCATCGTACCAAAGGGCAAATGTGGAAAATATCACAGTCCCACATTTTCTACTCAGAATAACTCCACGATCAAGACTATTCCTGCTATAATTCTGAATGTTCACTCTGACACAACGGTCCTCCCAGGAGAAAGATTAACATACCAAAATGCTGGAGTAGTCAGGGGCTTGGTTAAGAAGCATTCTTTGATCTTTCACAATTGAAAAAACCTTAATTATTCAAATGCTATTTATAACAGATACAATGGGATGCTGGCTGGCAAATGCATTTACATACATTAGATCTTCAAGATAGCCAGAAAGTCAGGATTTTTCCTTGCCACACACCATCCAAAGGCACATGATCTGCCAAGAGAGAACACTTACCAGGCTCACATGTCTTTGTATCTATGGAGATTCTCTGCTCATCAGTATGAGTTTTGCTTATAATTATGCAGGCAGTATAAAAGAGAGGAAAAAAAACAGATAAATCTCCTTAAAAAATACTGGTCTACAAAGGCAGTCATCTCATTTTGGAATAGTACTACTTTTATATCTCACGTCTATATCCTTTAGTTAATGTTTTAAAACCCTGTCTCCCATTCAAGGCTATCACGTTAAATTAAATAAACCAGCTTTCCCAATGGTTAAGGAGGCAAAACATGGACCATTTACAAGCAGTGGAGATGTAAACTGGTTAGACCAGGGGAGAGGGAGTTAGGGTTACTGTATACACTGAGCTGGGAAAGCTAGTCACCTTTCTAGATTGAGTTTTACAGAGAACTTACATTATAAGAAGGTGCTGCCTGGAATTTTACTAAAGCTGCAAGGACAAGCCAGAGTAAGGTGGTTTTTTTTATCCCTTGCAGGGCAGCAAGAATGAAGGGCTCTGTTGCCAGAGGGCATGTAGAAATCCACCATTCCCAGTACTGAAAAAGGTTGGCGACCACAGTAAATTTCCCAAATTCAAACCGTCTCCACCAGAATCACTCAGGCTATCCAGTGTGACAATAAGTGTCTCATTTCAAACACACAGAACAGAAATTAAGTTTTCCTAAGCCCAGAAATATCCCAGTTCAGCTTTCCTCCCCAATAAAATCTATGTTTAAAAGAGGAGAAGCAAGTTCTTTTGCTAAAATCAAATAGTATTGGGGTATTTTAAATATTTTAGTATTTCAAGATGTGAGGGAACAAAGCGGGGGAAGTTTAGGGACAATTTGGAAAGTCAGGCTCTGCAAGTTGCTGTAAGAGCAGATAACCACTGCCCAGACAGTTCTGCCCAGTTTCACCACCCCATCGCTAGCCCAGGGCGAGAACAAGTCCAGGTTCTGATCTGCCCCATGGCAAGGTGACCCCCAATTAGCCCAGCTGCCACCAGTTTCCCCAACAGCACAGCTCTGGCAGCTGGAGGCATTTCCCTGTGTGCCCCTGATGGTAGAACCTCTGTGGTCTCCATCCACCACAGCAGATGTGGGTGGCAGGACCCAGAACGCCAGTGTCCTGCCCACGACCCGCTCCTTAGGCTGCCGGCCCAAAAAACACATTATAACAACATCAGTGAGATGCTCACAGGAGAGAGATGCTCACAGGAGAAATGTTCTCAAAGGATGCTCACAGGAGAAAAAGCTTCTCAAAGCAGTGCTGAAAAAGTTTGAGAACTTTTACAACTGGCAGCGGTTTAAGGACAATGAGTATAAAGATACATTTTTGACAAGTCTTTCCTACCATTTACAAAAAAAGTCTTTTAAACCAAAGGATCAGCTAAGAGTAGCACAAAGGGAAGTATTTTGTCACTGCATCTTAAAGCCACCTTTAAATCCAGGACTAACTACTTCAGAATCACAGGGAAGACCTTCTGGCTCTATCAGAAAGAGCTGTTTTGGAAGCTCCACGCCTCACATGCCCTTTTCCTCCCCTTTTTTCATTCAAATGGGCTCAGCCAGGAGCTCCCTCTCCAACAGGTACTTTATTTCTCAAGGGATCTGTGACTTTGCCACAATCGTTGCTTTCCAAATAAGCCTGAAGTCTGGTTTGTAGACTTCAGATAGAAACTGGAAAACCAGTACTTAAAAATCTAGGAAAGAAATACGGTTGTATTTATTAGAAAAGGTGGGGTGGGGGTAGGTTCTGTACAGACAAAAGCCTGAACTGCAGAATTTCCTCTCTCCCCCCTACCCACAGACAAAGCCTTCTCAAATATAAACTGTGTACCTTTCTATAAGCTCAGTTTAACATTCATGACCTTTGATTCCCCAAAACTCTCTTCCGCTGATCGCCCTGGCGTTATTCTCATTAAATTTTTCAGTTCCCTTGATTATCCTGTGAACAATTAACTGATGCTAAAAGAAGCAGTTTCGGTTCCACGCTTTAAAAGCACGAAACGGTTTGTGATGCAGATGATTCTGCAGGGACAAAAAAAAAAAAAAAAAAAAAAAAGGAGGATTAAAAGCCTGCCTTTGGCCTGAACTTTTTCTTTCCTCTTTTTAAAGAGCAAGCAGGTAAGAAAGGCAGTAAATGGCAGTGGTTACTCACAGTATGTTTGTCTGGGGTGGGATGTCGGGGATGGTTTCCAGCATCAGATGCATACATCTCACTGTGGTCCTGAAGCAGAGGCAGCGACTGGGGCAGGAGCAGGAGAGACCGGGCAAGAAGAAAAAGCACAAAAAGCCTGGAAGAGCAGCAGGTTTGATGAGCATGGTGTTTGCTGGAGTGTATTTGCCTCGATTCTGAACTGCAGGGAGCTCACACACACACACACACAAAAAAAAAAAAAAAAAAAAAAGTTTCCCAGCCCTGAGGTCCAGGAGGAGGGGACTCATCAGCATGTGTTTGCAATTAAATTACGGCAGTTTGACGGTCCAACCGCCCACCCTCCCTGCACATCCCCAAAGATCAGACTGTTCCCTCCCCTTCTCTAATTGGGGGTGCTGAAATAACAAACTTTTCATTTTGATTTCTTTTTGCCCCGTTTCTTATTTGGAACGGCGAGTTCACTCCTCACCTTCTCCTGCAGAAGGAGGCACCTTCATGGACAATGACCGAAAAATGCCCCCGTGCTCCCAGGGCTGAGCCGGGACGTGGATGGCCCAGGATCGAGGGGTTTTTATGTCCCAACTTTTGCCGTAGCACACTCTGCAAACTCAGGGTAGAATCTTATCTAACAGCCTGTCAAATACATCAGCCAGCAAGACTTTTAGGATCGAGGCTGTCTCTCATTACATGTACTTACAACATCCAACAAAAAATACATCTTCAGCCTTTGACAGGAGCGTGGAATGCTAGAGATAAAGGATTGTAAAAGGGAGATCACTAACAGAGATAAATAACCTGCAAATAAAGACAAAAAAACCCAAATCCCTGATTGCATGCATTCTGGAAAGTTTCTTACGCAGACTAAAAGCCGATTCCTACCCAAGGCCTTTAAGCCAGAAAAATTTCTTTCTAGAAGGATGTCATTTGGAAAAACATCAGGATTTTGGAGAAATTAAAAGCAATTGGGGGTAGTGGGATTAAAACAATGAAATCGAGGGGAAGAAACAATGAAACCAACTGAGTTTGAACTGTAGGAAATACCTCCATTTCTTTCTCCCATTGAAGGACAAAATTGAGATGTCAAAGGGAGGAGCAATTTCCAGGTGAATTAATCACCTTGTACTGTTATAAAGCAGCTCAGCATGAAACCAGCTTGTCTTTAGGTTTTGTTATGACACAAGATCCTAAATGTATGGGTTTAGGAGGAGTGCGAGGCATTAATGCTCATTAGGATATAATGATACATCAGGAATTCCAAACGAGGCCCCATTCCACCTCACCTGGAAGATGAGAAGAAAGCTCCCATCACCCTGCATCAGTCAGCTTTCTACTGTAAACGCCAATATAATTAACATGATAAAACGGTACCTAACAAGAGCCACATTTAAACCTCTCCATCCTCTTCTCCCTTCAGGTTGTTGCTTGAACATTTGGGGACAGATTGTTGAGTTTGGGCGTTTCACCTACAAATTTCACGTCATAGATGGTAAAAGCTGTATTTTTTCCAGTTACAAAAGGGCATTTTACTGCAGGTTTTCTGCATCTGTTGTTTGTTTGCCCCGACATCACTTCCAAATCCAAGTTCTCTGAACTCCTCCCCGTTCCCCTCCTGTACCCAGCTCATGGTTTTGAGCAGAGTGTCCTCTAGTGGCCACCCAACCCCAAAACAAGTTGGTTTCGGCTGAATTATCAGCTCGAACCTTTATATCTAACAATTGGCAGCTGAGAGCGGATTGCTCCAGGTAAATGACAGCTTTTAATTCCAATTTGAGAAATCAAGTGCATTAGAAGTCCGCCCTTTATGTGCATTAGAAAAGACAACACAGGTTACATCAAAGTCTTCAAGACTTAAGTCGTACGTTCTTCCAGCCTGATGGCTCCCGTATCATCTCTTTCCAAAATACACTGAACTCTTAAGACTACTTAGGAGCCGCTCTGTAGAGAAGTATTTCTAAAAAAATAAATGAAAATGCTGTCATCAAACCATGCTTCAGTATTTAGGAAGGTCATCAACA
>JAOQGH010000005.1:3630589-3647039 GCA_025769975.1 Gallinago jamesoni
AAGACTTAAGTCGTACGTTCTTCCAGCCTGATGGCTCCCGTATCATCTCTTTCCAAAATACACTGAACTCTTAAGACAGGCTCACACAGCTACTTAGGAGCCGCTCTATAGAGAAGTATTTCTAAAAAAATAAATGAAAATGCTGTCATCAAACCATGCTTCAGTATTTAGGAAGGTCATCAACATCCTCCCTGCTACATCTGGCTCCTACAAATACAGAAGGCTTTTGCCTTCTGCCTCAGGTTATATCTTGGTGCATAAACTCTTGAGCTCTAAACCAAAAAAATCTGCAAAATAAACCCCTTTCTGGTTTATTTGCGTTGCTCATGGGAGAGCTGGGCAGGGCATCACTCACCTTTCTAGCCGTACTGCCTTTGGAACCTCATTTCAGGACCCAGCTGTGGGGTGGGGGGCAGCTGCTGGAGGGAGCGATGGGTGTTTGCCCACTACTTTGTTGGAACAGGATCTTCGGCCAAACCACAGGGAATAATTTGGGTGCAAAAAGGGGCAAGTTCCGCAACCTACACATCTACTTAGAAGCAGACCTTCACTTAGGCCATACCTCTTCTACCTCGCTTATCTCCTCTTCAGACAAGATGGGATGTTTGTGGTATGATGAAACACCAGCGATCACAGACCCCTTAATATTGCATTATTTTACCTTCTTTTCCATCAACAGGACAAATTGTTCAAAAAAAAGAGCGTGCTGCTCTGAACAAGAGCCAAAAGTTAACTCCTAAGCATTAATTCTCCTTCCTGGCGCTTATGTCCCACGCTTCAGCAGTTCCAGCCTCTGCTGACCACACTTTTTTTTTTTTACACCAGTAGCATGCAAGGAAATTTGCTTTTGTTTTTTTTTAGGTGTGGTGTTCCCCCTCCCACCCCCTTCTTTCTTTATTTTTAACGGTCACTTCTGCCCCAGCAGAAAGACTTCACTGGAGAAGGTCCCCTGAAGAGCTCATCACTGCTTCAGGGAACTGTGATGTTGCACATTTTACTATGAAATGAACAAACATTATGTGACAAATTTAATTTACTCAATACCATTTGTGTGACACATCCATAGCTTTCCAAAGCAGAAAAGGATATTTTTTTCAGCAAGCATCCCACGAAGAAAACACTAACACTGAACTAGTCTCATGTTATAGTTGGTAAAAGGACATCTATCGTATACACAGAGGAGAGGAAGAAACACAGACTAGAGGTAATTATCCTCTGGAATGAAGGTTAACAGCTATTAGGCTAGAGATTAACAGATACATTTAACAAGCAACAGCTATATTTGCTATTACGTTCAGTTTCTTATTACAGCTGAAGCCAAAATGTTATTGTCAATACTCATGAAGTGGAAGTCTTGACCATCAGCTCTTAAAACCCTGCATTAATTAAGCACTGAAAGAGAGCGGAGACAAGGGGGGAGTTGCAGTTCAGAATGCACTCAACAAACCCCTGACCTGTTCAGTTTAGACAATTCCTTGAAGTACAGAAACTCTCAGTATCTGTTGTCTAGAGGTCTAAGAGCCAGGAAAGTGAATTCACCCTTAAATCATTCTGCTGTATTAAATCTAGACGTGTGCCAGTTCCAACATACACCTTGCACAGCTCCATCACACAAAGGGTTAGAAACCATCAGCCAGGCAGGTTTCTTCTAAGAGATTATATTCAGAGGAGTTAATCCAAAACTATGTATCTGCACCATATCATTAAGTGCTTTTTCTAGAGTTCTAGTGTCTCCACCTTCAATTATGGGAAGAGTACTTACCTACAAAGTATTCTCATCACAACATGAAGCAATGCCATTTTAAGAAGGCTAAAAAGTCTTTATTGAATTTATTGATAAAGAAACACTTTATATTAATAAAGTTTAAATTTTGTAACACTTTTGCATGCCTCAGGCCAATTTAACTCTAGTTTCTACACATTGATTTTTCAACTCCCACGCTAATGATTAAAGCGGCTTGAAGTTCGTTTCTTTTTGCAAATTTACTGCGGTATTAAAACCTAAGAGGAGTCACATACAATTAAAGGAAACAGTCAAAGCAGGTAAAATTCCTAGACAGTTTACAGTCTATACAAAAGCAGTTCTGCTACAGTGACTCTATTAGAAATGCATACAAAACTACAGTGCAAGTGCTTGTGCACAGGGAAAACCTATTTACAGCTCCCCTTCTTTTACAGGCTATAAGCAATACTATTTCACAATTATATTACACATAAAATTTCTCCTATGGGTTTGGTTGGATATGTGGAGGGTTTTTTGGACGAGAGGACAATTTGACAACCTAGAACATAAAATTCCTGTATATATATATTTATTTATTCAACTGTATCCAGGAAAAAATAGCAGTATTTTATGCATCTTATAGAAAGCTACAAAAATCTAGCAAATGTAATAAAAAAGGCAAATCTGGTGAAAAAATCTGATAAAATTATCTTTTACAACTGGGGGTGGGGAAAAGAAAAAAATCAAACAAGGATGAATGAAAGATAATTCTCCCTCAACTGGTCAGCTTTAACAGAATCTCTGCAAGATTTACCAATACAATCCTGAAGTTTAATGTCACTTTTAAAGCAACTTCTTTAAATTTTGTAATTAACACAGTTAATGATGAGCTTGTAGCCAAAAGTAGGAGGCACCCTCTGTAGGGATATGGAAATTGTGCCACAACACAGAAAGGCACATACCTAGTTTGATAGCTATTATGCAGAAATGCCTTGCAATTACAGAGGTGACAGCCTTTGGGGAAGCACAGAGAAATATTTCACATAGATTCTATTAAGCCTCCATTTACCACCATATTCAGGATTTCCATTTGTAGAAAGAAATTCATCGTAGCTGCCAGAATCACAAGACGGACATTTGTGTGTTTACAGGAAACCATCAGCTCAGTGGCCCCAGAACTGCCCCATTTAAAATAAAGAAATAAAAATCTGAGGGAGCAAGATAACTCAGGGTACCATATAGACCAGAAGTGGAGATTTAGGAAACCAGAAGCAAAACCCAGCCTACGGCCACGTTACGTGCCAGCAGCCACATGACACCGTATTATCAAGCTAATATTCTCAAAGATACACAAAAAGCAAGGAAGAATTGTCCACCTCGGGCTTACACACACAAGAGTTAACCATTTATTTTCAAAGCCACAGGGAACTTCGAAACACTGTTTATCTCTAAGCAACTTGTGCAACTCAGTACCATTAGCTGAAAACGCAACGTATTTTTGGCAAGACAGTCTTCATTCATTCATTCCTCAAAAAATGAGGAGATGGTACCAAAAAAAAGATATCCTATCCAAGTGATACCGCCTTAAGTGCTTCTAATGGGGCAATACCTTAACGTAGCTTAATTATCTACTGAGAGGGTGTTTTTCACTCCCCCCCAGCTTTAGGAGTATTTCACATCAGTAAAAGCTCAAAGGGTTTCTTTCCAGCCTTTCCCAGTTTAGGTAGATTTTTCAAAACAGCTGAACCAAGTAAATTTCCCCTTCTAAACATGGTATCTCCTTCCATCACCATTACAGGAAGACTTGGGAATAAAAATTTAAGAGTTCACATCCATAGAACCGCAGAGCGTAAAATCCTTCTATACGAGCTTGTTAAAGCATCTACTTAATTGTTGCAGGAATAAAATAACCTCAGAGGTTGATCAATTTCATTCCACCTACCGTATGTGTACAAATTGTATTCTAGCCACCTTGCTACAGCAGGGGCACACACACAGGAATGCCTAAAAACTGCATGAATTTGGCTTTCTAGACTGTTTTCAGGTTCTACGTGCCCTCCATGAAATTACGTGGCTGAATTACGGGGACACAAACCACCCCACTCAGGCTCTGCCTTCACCCTGCTCAGCCCAGCAGACAGAAGTTCTCCTACAACAGCAAAATCGGCAGATTCTGCTCTCACAGTTTTCACAAACTCACTGCTACGCATCTTCTCTCCACCCTCTTCCCCATCCAGAATTACTCTGGAAACATTTCCAGAAACCTGTCACAACCCTGGCTACCCCAGCATCTTGTCAAAGCGAAATCAGCTCCGCAACTCTTCACTCGCCTCCATTGCTTTAAAAAAAAAAAAAAACCCACCAAAATTGCATCTATTAGACTAATTCACTAGAACAGGTGTTTCCCATTAAGAAACCCAATAGTCTGTAAAACATTTTTACATTTTCCTGAAAAATTATATATCATTTATACGCAAAACTGAGACCAAAGTGGAGCTGATGCTTTCCTTCTCATTCAAAACCTCAATGCCACAAGGTCAGAGGCCAAAAATTCTTTCCTCTCTGTACAAGTTGTGCTTTTTCAGATTACTGGAAGAAACAAGATTTGCCAGGTCAGTTTTTACTAATAATCTCATCCTCCATTAAACACACACCATGGTTAACATATGGCAGGTTTAGTCAGAGGGAGCACAGACAGCAAAGATCTTTGGGGACCTGCTTCCAAACATTTAAAAACTGCCATTCAGTAGAGCAGCCGTGAGATTTTTAGAATATCTCTGTGCAGTTAGTTTCGGGGAATTAAATCCTCCTCTCCATAAGCAGCCGAGCATTTCACCAACTTGCTTCCTAAGGAATCCCTGCTGTAGGATAAAACTATAGCACACAACCGAGAAGAAAGAAGAAACTCAAAAAAAAAAAGCTATAATGTTTAAGAATACAGCAGCCACATTCCCCAGCCAGCCTACTGCCTTGGGTGGTCATATTAGCAGGCAAGCAAGTGGTATACATTTGTCAAGCCCTAAGTAGTACTTTATTTTCTGCCTACTTCCCAGTTTCTAGAAGAAGGAAATTACTTTTCTCTGTAATAAAGCAGGTAATATTTCAAGGGATCAGGCAAAGGCAGACTCAAGACCTTTTCTCTCAAAAAGTTTACAGGAGGATCTGGCTTTAGTTCAGAGGGTTTAGTTTCTTCCTCTTCTTGTCTCTCATCCTCGAGATCCTCACTGTTGTTGTTATCATCTGATGGGTTGGAGATACGACTAGCGAAGACCTCTTTGTCCAAGAAAACAATAGTTTCCATGCGACGGCGACGCACACGTCTTCGTTTAAATCTTGGGGGGTTCTTCAGCCCGTTCCCATTTTTGTTCATTGTTTCCTGATGTATAATTTTTTTAATGGTTCCTCGAATGGCAATGCGAGCCAGATCCTGGAGGCTGCGAACACCCACTGGGGCTAAAACAAAATGAAAACCATGAACAGATATGGAGAAACTCCCCCCAAGAGTACTCACCGGAAAAGTTGTACTTGCTCAAATTAAATCAGGCCACTTGAATTCCCTGTTCCGGTTACAAAAACAGCTCTATTCAACTCCTGTCAACTCAGATAAATTGTATTGTTACTTTCCAAACAAAATTTAATTATGCACTTCTCTTGTTAACTGAAGCAAAAAAGAATGGGATGAAAGAAGAGTTTCATATTTTGATGTCAAGTTCTCACAATTATTTTAAGATACATCTTAAAGATTATAAGAATGCAGACTTAGTGACTGAAACTGTGACTGTTTAATAACTTAGAAAAAGATATTTTCCAACAGTAGAGAGCTAGACCTGAAGTCTATTTAACTCTTCCATAAAATGATTTTTCTATCATGAAGTTACTCCAGCTTTGCCAAGTTTTTCACTTATAAAACCTGAGTGCTATTTATGCTCTTCAAAAATTGCTTCAGACTTAGTGGGTGAAGACTAGCTGGAAACCATTTGGTGAAAATCATTATAAAAGCATACAGTAAGTTATTGTACTAAAATACCTCCCACATTAATGGTTTGGAAGACTGCTCTGTCTCAGGCATTTATTTTCTGCCAGCCTATAAGAGCACAACACAAGTCATGTAGCATAAAGAACAAAAATAAAAATGTATTGATGCACACACATCCATGTACTAAAATTAATTTAAACAAAAACGCTTATCTTCTACTGACAAGTAAGCGTTTCTGTGACCTGGATGAAGGAAACAGAAAAAAATTACATGTAATATATACCCAGGTCTCACTACAAAGCCACCATTCAAAGTATGCTGAAACACGCACTTAAAGGACTTTATAGCACTTTATAGCTACTTACTGAGCTGCTTTTTGTCATGCAAAGACACCTTTCCAGAATAAGAACAAAGCCCAAGTAATCTCTTTATGGAAGTATCTCTGTCTTCATGTGTTCTTAAGAGGCCTCTCTACACTGAAGTCTTAATCTAAAGATTGAGGCCACTGCATATGACCTGCATTTCAGACACCTGAGCAAAAATTGCACAACTTGTATCCCTCAAGCGTTCCAGGTACAGGATAATTCTGAAATGCTGCACAGTGAGAGAATTTGAGTAGATACAAAGCTTGTTTGCAGGTACAGCTTGTGTGTTTTCCATCACCATGGCAAATGCCTGAGAACCACAACACAATTCAGGACCAAAACAGATGTCTGCGTGTGCAAAAACAATCACCAAACATCCCACCAAGCACAGGTACAATTTGACACAAAATCATTTGTATTTAAGATTTATTTTACGCAATTCTGACTCTTGCACCAAACAGCTGTTCAAAGGGGGAAGCAGCTGGAGTAATTTTCCTTGAAAGGATTCCTAGGGATGTAACATCTAAGGAAGCAAGGTGCAACTTAGAGCCAAAGAGCAAAAGAAACCTCCCCCATATTCCAGAACATCTGTACTCACGCAAGTGAACAAGCCTTGATTTTCCTGAATCTGCGTGGTTAGGCTGAATCAAAGGAGCAAAAGAAACAGCAAGAATCTTCTTGGTCTCCCAGGCAGAAGGACCAGTTCGAGTTATCTTAGTCAACTAAACCAAAACAAGGAGATTATCGTCCATTGTGTGAACTACAGTAAGACTTTAGAAGAAAAAAAAAAAAAAAAAAAAGAACAAACAACTTTTCTGCCTGGACAAGTGGTTAAACTACTAGAAGCTGCAACAGTAAAAATTAGGTAATAATAAGAAACATTGGTGGTGGGGTTCTTTTTTTTAGACAATTGAGAACTTACAGGATTAGCCCCAAGGAACTTCATCTGCAGTTCATGCACAGAGCATGGGCACTGGCAGTTTGGGTCACTCTGCTTTCCCAGTTCTTCCTCAATTCTGAACCAGAACAGCTATGTTTGTGGCCTCTCAAGTCAATTAAAACAGCACAACTTTTGACACAAAAGATAATCTAAATTACAATCTTGAGTTCACACACAGGGCAGTTACGGACCTTCTAGTAAAAATCCATTGACACCTGTAAATAGGAACAATTTACATGCTCTTTCATAAGCCAGTTTGGATAAAAAAATTTTGTATTTTACCATAAGTACAACACTAGATTATGTAACTTGAAAAAAGCCTTGCTGATATTTTTCTGCAGCATGAAAGTAAATTTGCATTAACAACAAAAGGTCAGAATATGTGAAAGACTGGCAAAACTATGATTTTTTTCTGATATTACAAGAGCACAGAGTTCAGTTTCCACTCAGTGAAAACTCGTGCAGTCAATGCTTTCTCCAACCTGCAACAAAAGGGGCAAACTAAAGGAAGAGCTATCGACTAAACAGAGATCAGGATTAAGAATAACTGAAAGAGAAACATGGGTAGAAAGGAATTCAACCTTCTCTTCCAGAGGCATGACAAGAATTCCCCCAACTTTCAACAGGTTCTTCATGTAGTCTTCATGTTCCTTCTGTACTCCAGCACCACAGTAAACACGGTCATACTGAGTACAGTCCGGAGAAATCTCTAAACAATTGCCGGTAACAAAAGACGGTTCACAGAATTCAAATCTGAAAATGAAGAAGATGTGTATTAAACAAGAATATTACAATTTATCAAATTAATTAGCTTCACTAACCTGGAAAAATGAAACAATGAAAAATACTTGGAAAAAAACCCAGTTTCACAGGATTTCTCCTCTGAAGCCCATATATTGTAGATATTATTGGAGCAGACCATAGCTATAAGTCTCAAAATTATAGAGCAATGAGCTGAGAATTCATAAATGAAAATCTACAAACAATAAGGATGCATAATTTCATATTTGAGTTGCATATAACTATTCAGAATAAGCTATTTTTAGTCACCTGATGCTGACTCAGTTATAATACACAAATACAAATGTGAGACCTGCAGTTCAAAATGTCTTTTAAGGACTGCACCGGGGTTCTTCTGGCATTTCCAAAAGCTTTTTAAATGGCTTTCAGATGTTGTGGGGAAGTATAACCTGGTGCTTCAGAAATATGCTTTGCTGAAGGCAATGGAAGTTTTGCCATTAGCTTCAAAAGAACTGTGATTTCACCCTTCATAAAAAGAATTTTTGCCTATAGCATTTCTGATTCAGTTTAGAAGATAAATGAATGATTCTGTGATCCTTCTGGTTTTCTTACATGCTCTGAATCTACATAAGTTTTAAGCTCCACATTTAAGGGCTGATTTTCATAGAAGTCACACAACATATCCATTCTTCTATTGGTATCTTGAGGCAGCTCAATATAGCACCTATTTATTCCTAAACACTTCCTGCAGCTTTCTGCTTCTGCAAAGCGTGCTAGACATTCAGAGCAGGCAGCTAACAGCTCCTGCACACAGTGTTCCAACAGCACAACCCAGCAGCCATTTCTCTCAGCAGTGCCAATTTTCCAGTCATGTTGATTTCTGAATTCAGCTCACTTTTGCTCCACAGCTATATTTGTCTGAGGAAAAAAGTCTTCCTTAAAACATCCATTCAAACACCAGCAATGTGACACTGAAAAAACCCCAGTGTGCAAGCATCTTCCACGCCGAAAACTTTCACTCTGCACTGCCAACACCAAAAAAATACAGCCCTCTCAGCAGCAGCTTTCCAGTACAGCAGTAACACCACAAGGCTGAGTAGTTTAAATTCCAGCATGTAAGGACTTTAATTTTCTTCCTCCCACGAGAGGAGGACTATCAGGTATCCAGAAATGCTTTACTTCTCGGTTTGAACAAACTGTGAGATGGATCCAAAAATACAACAGCTACAATTTTTATTGCTGAGGTTACTATTGGCAATGGTTATCTTGCTGGAAAGTTATTACTTGTGACAGCAGCAGAATGGAGGTTCTAAGGAAGAACATAAATCAAATCCCAAGCAGTTTTAGTACCATCTTTATCATCATAAAACTACCTTCATGTTTTAAAACACCATTTTTCTTCTTCTCAGATAAAACATATTAGGCCTCCACAGAAATCGGTTCATATTCTTCTGATAACCATGTATGCTCTCAGATCACAAACACAACTATTCATGTTATTTGCAAGTTTCAAGTTGTTACCTGCATTTTAAAGTAAGTAACCTTCTTCAGCTTCCTCTAAGCTCTGCAACAGTAGCACCGCTATTAAAAACACTGCAAAAGTTTCTGAAACTCCCCCACAATACACATCAGCTTAGAAGGTCACACACTGCAGCTCAGCCAGCCTAAGGAGCCAGAATCCACAGATTAGCCTGAATCCAAAGCTGCCACAAGAACTGGGAGCAAGAACTGCCACAGCTAAAGCCAAACACACAGCGTGAATCCAAATAAGCATTTCACATTCTTACTTGTCAAAGCTGTCACTCGTTTTAATGAAGAAGTCCAATTTCTGCTTCGCGTATTCGATCACATCGGAATGAAGCTCCACACCATGGTTAACACCAAAAGGACCTGCAGATTTAGAACAGTTGGATAATGGTAACAGGAAACACCACAAAATCCAGCAGGATTGAATCCAGTGTTGGTTACTGCCTGTAACAGATTGTTCCTTGAGTGTCAGACAGTCAGTGCTTGAGTGGGGTCAGCTATCTCAGTGCTGCACTGGGAATTGCTACCCTCTACCTGCAATTTCTGGCAGCAAATGAGGCTGTTTTGCACAATTGATTTTGAATCATTTGCTCTTAACTATACAGGAAATTCCTCTGTAGGAGGGGAATGCTAATACTAATGCAGAACAATGGCCTGCATTTTTAATAAATCCCTCAGAAAAAAAAAATCTATATGTTATTTTTATACCCCCTTGCTGATATGCTAAAAATCTCCTCAGGAATCAGGAACAGTCAGCATACATTGTACCTCAATTGACAGCAAAAATAAATTGGAAAATACAGATGTTCACAAACGGAAGATGGGAATGAGGCTCTATCCTGACACCAAACATATCAGCAGTTAAAATTATTGACAACCCCAAAAGAGGAAAATCTGTGCCCTATAGCCATTTGCTATCTATCTTGGCAGCACAGTATTGCTGACTGAAATACTTAAGGACGAATTGCAATTGTATACTTGCACTTTGATGCTTTGCTTTGTGCTTACTGTAGATGTGGCCACAAAGTCAATTCTGATGCACTAACTGCTCTGCACAGACTATTCCTGCCTGTTGGTTGGGAAGAATCAATTTCAGTCTAGACAACATGGTGTAAAAAAAAGGCAGAGAGCAACTATAGTCACAGGTTTCTGTGGACACGCTCAATCCTTGGCTAAACATGGCATTCCTGCTCCCAAGCTGGGTTCTTACTCAAGGGGCAACAAACCCAAGTTTATGTCCAGTCCTGTAGGAATCCACTGCAGCCACCTCTGCAATTACATCCTGGCCTGTTCTGAACTGCCCCAGAAACCTGGATGTCACCCACTTCCAGAGAGAAGGTTGCAAGAATCCTGATAAATCCACCAGCTGGATTAATGCACTCTTTACTTTCTGAGCTACCTTTTCGTTTCATTACTTGAGGAATGCTTCATTCCGATTTCAAAACTCGATTTTTTAATCTGATGTAAATAGCTAACATGATTGAAAAGGTATTTACCCAAGATGAGTCCAACCATAGAACTCAGATAACCAGTGCCACTGCCAAGATTCAAAAATGACAGCCCTGGTTGCAGATCCAAAGCTTCCATCACCTCTGAGTAAATGCATGGTGCTGAGAGATGAATATTTCCATGCTTCCATGCCAAGTCCTTGTAGGCATTGTCTTTGAACTCTTCCAGGTAGTAATCTGCTCGATCAATGGCTCGGAACGCCTGTTCTACCAGTTCTGTGCGGATGTATTGTGCCTCCTTCAGGTTATCAATTAATTCATCATTATCTTCTCCTGCACTCACTGCGCCTCCCATCTTCAAGAGTTTTCTATAAGCACTAAAACAACAGTAAAGGAAGGTAAGGTATAGAACATGCACTTCAACACTAAATTATGCTGCTGTAGATGGAAGTACTTTGAGAGACCTCTAGGTACTCTAAGGAAGACAAGCAGCAGAAAAACATTACCACCGGCACTTCCACCCCCCCAGTCAAACAATGAAAAACAAAATGCAGCAGATCTGGCATCCAGTACCTGACACCAGCAGGGAAAAAAATCACAATAGATAATTTAAATGTGGAATGCCTGTCTTCAAACACTACCACCGTTTTACTAGCATGTCAGCTTTTCCACTGAAGCCTTTTATATAAAGGATTATTCTAGCTCCTGTGCTTAGAGGTCATTTTTCATTGCAAATCCAACCAGCAGTGCAAGCCTGCCTTGCCTGTCAGAATTCTTGCCACATGCAGACTTTCTATCTCTAATAGCATCGAGGGAAAATTAAGAGACTAAGACGCAGGCAGCAAGAACCAGAAAAATCTCAAATTGCACACTCAAAGAAAATGTATCAGGATGCTGAGTTCACAGAGGTTAAAAAAAAGCCCTGAACTAGAGTACACACTCACTAGCTTTAGCAAACACACTCTCATTCAGCTCATCTTTAGTGCCTGAGCCACGATCACTGTTAAAACAGTTAACAGTACAGACCACGACAGCAGAAAGAACTTCCACTGAAGCCTGTGGAATTTCTGAGGTCTTCCTAAGTCTAGATGAGCGAATTCCCAAATTGGAAACTCTTGAGTGACACAGATTTACAAATTGCAAACACTTCTGATTTCACTGACAATCATCTCCAGCAACCCTTTTCAGGCATGTTGGTGTAGGGGAAAGAAAAGCAAACACCTTCCCTGACTGTGTACAGCTATGCATTTCATGTAGCAAAACACCTGCATGTTTTAAAGAAAAAGGCATAGGGGGAGAAGAACACAGAAGAACATGTCACTCAAAATGAATCTAGCTTTTCCCCCCACCCATATCTTTAAAAAACAAAATAAATCCTTTTCAGAAAAGACAACATGATTTTTTTTTTTAATGCATTTATTTACAATGCCTTTCTCTGCTCACAATAATAAACACAGAAGCAACAGCTTTAGAGTTCATTCCTGGGATCAGAAGATCTGCCTACAGCTAAATTGTTGGGGTTTATTTGTTACATTCAGCAGAAGGAAATTATACACTTTCATTTTTCAGAGGAAACAAAGAAAAGCTACAGGAGTCTAAGAAAATTTCACAGTTATTCAAATAACATACCATCCTGATTACCTGTAGAGATAGACAAAATAGGATACACTTAGGCAGGGAACTCAAGCCAGTTTTTAATACATTCACGTCTCAAACACATCAATCCAGTTTCAGACCATTAATAAGACTTAAGAAAATGCCACCCCTCTCCTTTCTATCATTATTCCTTCATTTTCGCTACAAAAAATGATTCATGTTTTATTACTTCACAGGGAAAACGCATCAAGTTGAAGGCTTAGGTGGGATCATCAGCCAATTTGATTTTTTTTTTCTCTAATGTATGCATCAATTTGTTGCATCTGCACACATAGGGCTGCATGTATCTTTAGTCAGTATGCTTTATACAACATTCTGCATCAAATTACTCTCTTCCCTGAGGGTGTTGATACCTTTGACTTTCTTTTGTACATTTTGTTCTTTGCCTTGCTTCTTTCTTCCACTGAATCTCTTTTTGTGATTAAAAATCTAAACTTTTAGACTTAAAGCATGAATAAAAGGTTATGCTTTTAACAGTGTTCCATTTTGTATCCCCAACAAATTCTTTCTGATGTACGCAAACCCCACTGGGACGACCAGTCCAACCTGGTTCCAGCTCAGTTTTATGATCAACAACTGTTCTTCCATGTTCTAAAACATGGAAGACATTTTTCTAATGGACATCAAGGAATCTCCAAGTTGTGACAGCAATCAGCTACTTCTGAAATGATTGCTTTTACTGGATGCTAGCTCACTTCCAATAAAATACATGTTTTATATACAGAACTTAGAACTCTGATGTTTATATTCCTTTTTGGATAATTCCACATCTTCATTTAACCACACCTTCATGTTCCCCTTCTCCTATTGGAAGGGGGAACCAAAACTATGAGTAGGACTTATTCTTAACAAACATTTAAAAACAAGATCCTCTTCCTCCACAATTAGCACAGTTGCACTTTTCACACTTCCAGGTAAAGCACAGACTTCCACAAATCTGAGCAGGCACAAAGTTCACCCGCAAAAGCTGTGATTTTAGCAGATCATAACATGAGTATCAAACCAAGCAGCCGTTCAGTGTTTACACAGCCCTTCAACTGCATGTTGCCATGTTCTCCTTTAACAAAAACAAAACAGAAAAACAAACAAACAAACAAGCAGCAAACCCCAAGTCTGACATGAGAAGCTGCATTGAGACGCCTGAAACAAACACTGAAATTAAAGCAATTTCTTCCAAGGCAGATGCATAGGGGAAGACTCAAAACAATGCATAAGGCACAAAACCACAATTCTTCATCCCAACAGACTTCCAGGGTAATCCCTGCTCTGACATAATACATCCAGAAAGAATAACAAAGGTGAGGATGTTTACCGACTAAAAAAAATGTTGCAATTGTCACAGGTTTCAACACGATCCCCTCTAACCCTCTCAAATAAATTAGCCCCACGCCATACAGCTCAATCAGTACCTGCGTTACCAGGCTGCTGCCGAGGAGACGAGAATGGGAGGTCGGTCTAGGAAACCCCGATGTCGATAAACCCCCCCCCCCTTAATTACAGCTGGGTGGCCCCGCTCTCCACACAGCGCCGCTGCCTCCAGCCCTGCCCGGAGCCCCAGAACGGCCTTGAGAGAGCCCGGCCCGCCCTGACGGGGAGGCGGTGCTGGGGCGGGAGGGGGGGACAGGTCACGAGAAGGGCCATGTCCCCATCCACGGGCACCCCCGGCAGGAGGCCAAGTGCCGGCAGGCAGCGGCCTGAAGGGGATGCAGCGGCCTAAGGGGGCAGAGGCCTGAGGGGCGGGGGCCCGCGGCCTGAGGGAGGGGGGGGTCCGGCCGGGGCTGAGGTGAAGGGGCGGGGGGGGGGGGGTGCTGCAGCGGCCCGGTGAGGTCGGGTCGAGCCGGGACCGGCCGCACCTCAGCGGACAAGGTCTCCTCGCCCCCCGGCCGTACCTGAGCGGCGGCTCGACCCGGTGCGGCCCCGTTCCCCTCCCGGGCCCGGCGATACGGCCGTCCCGCAGCGGTAAACACTGCCCAGCTGAGCGGCGGCCCGCACCACTGCGCAGGCGCGGGGCGCACCACCGCGGCGGGGAGGGGGGGAGAGGGGAGCGGACCACTGCGCTCCGGCGGGCGGGGAGGGGGGGGCAGGGGGGCGCTGTCTGTACCATGCAGAGCCGTCGCGGGCGGGGAGGGGGGGAAGGCTGTACCACTGCGGGGCGGGGGCAGCGCCGCCTCCCTCAGGGGACACCCGGCAGGGCCCGGGCCGGGGCAGGGGTGTCCGGTCTCCAGAGCATGGAGAGCTCTCCCTCCCCTGGTTGTGAATACAGACAGGGCCTGTATATGGGGTCTATTTACGGCACCTACTTATGGAGCCTACGCATGAGGCCCATGTATGGTATGAGGCCTGTGTGTGAGGCCTATGTATAGGGCCTGCAGACCAGGCCTTAGTATAAACCAGGCCAACACACAGGGCCTGGGGGTGAGAGCTAAATAAGGACGAGCCCAAAGGACAAACTGGGTCTAAATACAGCCTAGGCCAACAGGCTTGGCCTATAGCCAGGGCCTAAGTATGGACCAGAGCTACAGATTGAGGCTAAATGCAGATGGACCAACAGAGCAGGCTTAAATGTGGCCTGGGACAGCAGCCTGGGGATATTGGTCAGGATTAAATATAGACCATATCTAAAACCAGACTGGGCTACAGCCTGCACCTACGGCTCCAGACTACATACGGACTGGGACTTAGAATGGACCAGGACTCTTTCCTTGAGCTTCCCCAGTTCACAGTCCCTGGGAAGGTCTCTCCATCCCAGCGTGGCTGCCTTCCCTCAGCCCCAAAACCCCTACCCTGCCCTAATTTCTGGCTCCCAGCCCATGGGCGCGTTTCCACACCTGCTCCTTCAGCTCAGCGCCCAGTTCTCCCAGTTCTCCCAGTCCTCATTCCCTGCAGGACACCTCCGCAGCACACCCTGCTGTGGCAGCACGTTGGCCCGGCTCCGGGTGGGATCGGGGCTTCCCAGGGTGTGGGAGCGGATGCACGGAGAGGCATTGGGAGCCGGCGAGGAGCTGGGAAGATGCCAGTCTCCAGCTGGCACACACAGTCCTCACGCTGTAGCTAAACCTCCCGCATGAAGCACGGCCAACACCAGATGTTCTGGTATCGTTAGTCAGGCTTGGGGAAAAAAATCATGGGAACTTAGAAGAAAAAACATCACTCCAGGAGCTAATTGATACTCTACATTTTGAGCCTATGAACACCCAATTGAGTCACATCCTTAGATTTTTTGTTTTTCTTCTGCAACCGTAAATGCCAGAAAGAAAATTACTGAGAAAAAAAATAAGTGAGATGTGGATTCACCCAAGTCCAAGGGCTTGAAGGAAACATGGAGTATTGTGAGACTGCCGCAATATCTGACTCTCCATTTGGGCGGTGGAGGGATCCCTGTCCCCTGAAGTGATCTGGCTGAGCATGGGGCACCTGATTTAGATTTTACCCTGTCACATAGGCTCCTTCGATGGTTGTAAGCGACATGACGGGTCCCAACAAGACACAGGGTGGATCTTCTCACCCACCTCAGAATGAGAAAAAATATCCTCTAAAAGTGCGTGTCTGTCTTCATCGGTAAGAGGCCCACACAGCATCAGCTGAGGGTACCCTGGGGCTGCGGATCAGACTGAATTGTCTGGCCTGGCCTTAGATCCAGGATTTGATATTACATATGGCTACAAAAATGAGAAGGAATAATCACATCTACCCCTCTACTCTGCGCTCGTGAGACCCCAGCTGGAGCACTGTGTCCAGCTTTGGAGTCCTCAACACAGGAAGGACATGGACCTGTTGGAACGGGTCCAGCGGAGGGTTACGAAGATGATCAGAGGGATGGAGCACCTCCCCTATGAGGACAGGCTGAGAGAAGAGAAGGCTCCAGGGAGACCTATAAGCCTTTCGATATCTGAAGGGGCTACAGGAGAACTGGGGAGGGACTCTGTCAGGAAGTGCAGTGACAGGACAAGGGGCAATGGTTTTAAATTGGAAGAAAGGAGATTTAGATTAGATACTGGAAAGAAATTCTTTGCTGTGAGGGTGGTGAAGCACTGGAACAGGTTGCCCAGAGAAGCTGTGGCTGCCCCATCCCTG